>KN883783.1:102078-120562 GCA_000934455.1 Apostichopus parvimensis
AGTATTGATTGATTACTGTATTGATTGTACTCTACAGGATTATCTACTATTGGTTGCTTGACAATATTGACTGATAACTGTATTGATTGTACTCTACAAGATTATCTACAATTGGTAGCTTGACAGTATTGATTGATTACTGTATTGATGGTACTCTACAGGATTATCTACTATTGGTTGCTTGACAGTATTGATTGATTACTGTTTTGATTGTACTCGACAGGATTATCTACTATTGGTAGCTTGGCAGGATTGATTGATTACTGTATTGATTGTACTCGACAGGATTATCTACTATTGGTAGCTTGACAGTATTGACTGATTACTGTATTGATTGTACTCTACAGGATTATCTACTATTGGTAGCTTGACAGTATTGATTGATTACTGTATTGATTGTACTTGACAGGATTATCTACTATTGGTAGCTTGACAGTATTGATCGATTACTGTATTGATTGTACTCGACAGGATTATCTACTATTGGTAGCTTGACAGTATGGATTGATTACTGTATTGATTGTACTCTACAGGATTATCTACTATTGGTAGCTTGACAGTATTGATTGATTACTGTAATGGTTATACTCTACAGGATTATCTACTATTGGTAGCTTGACAGTATGGATTGATTACTGTATTGATTGTACTCTACAGGATTATCTACTATTGGTAGCTTGACAGTATCGATTGATTACTGTATTGATTGTACTCTACAGGATTATCTACTTATGGTAGCTTGACAGTATTGAATGATTACTGTATTGATTGTACTCTACAGGAGTATCTACTATTGGTAGCTTGACAGTA
Source organism: Apostichopus parvimensis (assembly GCA_000934455.1). Classification (NCBI taxonomy): domain Eukaryota; kingdom Metazoa; phylum Echinodermata; class Holothuroidea; order Aspidochirotida; family Stichopodidae; genus Apostichopus; species Apostichopus parvimensis. Next base: position 102,889 of record KN883783.1, read on the forward strand.
TTGTATGATTACTGTATTGATTGTACTCTACAGGATTATCTACTTTTGCTAACTTGAAATAGATCATAGTTTTATATGTACATTGATTACAATTGCATTAGATTTTCTGTAAAATTGCCATTTTTATTCCTTTTTATAATATTAATCTCTTCTTTTCTTTTGCCAAGCTCTGCTTTTCTCAGACCTCCTCTGCTTTCTGTTCAAAAACTTAAATTTTTTTGTTTCTCCATCTCTAAGCCTGCTCCTTGTAACAATTATATTTATAGTCATTCTTATGATTCTGTTTCTCTGTTCAGGAAAGTAGACATTTATCTCAAATCTTGAGTCCTTTAAGGCTCTTGTAGAACAACTTTTTTGTGTGAACAACTTTTCGTCTTAGTTTTGTGCGCATTACGTTCATTCCTCGGAAACTTGTATCTAGAACAAACTGTTAAAAGAGTCAAATAACTGATATAGGGGATAGTCAACAACGGGTTAAGACCGATACATTTGTATTGAAGGCTGCGTCAGATATGTTTGGTAGTTATTTGATATATTAATCTTTTACTTTCCTAGAATGAGATTAGACACTCAGTCAATATCCATATCTTATGCCCTGGTGGTGGATGGTCCCAGCCTACAGTTTGCTCTGGACTATCACGAAGAAGCCTTGAGAAACCTCTCGTTGAAGTGTTCAGCTGTTCTGTGCTGCCGGATGTCACCTCTGCAGAAGGCTTTAGTAAGTTCAGAAGTTACAAGAAACAAAACTGCAAGCACTTTTTCATTTTGATTCATAAAAAATACAATATTAATCTGTCTTGGCTTGCATTTTGTCCTACCAGAATCTCATTTTCTCTCTTTAATATCAATTTGCAAAGTACACTGAAAATGTTTGAAGAAGAAATACTACTTAACAGAAGCTTTGCTGTGTTTGATAATCAAATATACACCTTTCAGCGCACTTATTTGAGTTACTATGGCAATGAATTTTGTCTTTTCAAAAGATGCAATGGATCTGGTTAATTATCATCACAATTGATAAATATTATCATAACAAGTTCATCCTCTATTCCTATCTTCATAGTGGGCAAAGTTCACCTTCTTTGAAATGTCGAATAGATGTAGGCTAATTGGTGATATTTGTATTACAAATTAAACAGATTTTCCTTTTAAAAATTGTGTTGATATATATGCATCAAACAGATACTATTATATATTTCCATCCAAGATTATTTGATAGTAAGAGCTGCAAATTTCACCAGCTGCTTTAATTGTTGTGTTAATTGTTTTAGTAAAGCCAACCTTTGTAATGTTTTCTTCCTCAGTCGGCGATTAAGCTATCACTAGATAATGATCATCTTTTTCTCTCATTTGTCAGGTGGTAAAGTTGGTGAAAGCTTCCCCCGAGAAGCCTTCCACAATGGCCATAGGGGATGGAGCTAATGATGTCAGCATGATACAAGAGGCACATCTTGGACTAGGTTTGTCTTTGAATATATCAAGACTTCATTGGAATTAATGAGGATAGTGTGGGGAGGAGTGGGGAGGGGGGTGAAGGGCTTGTGTTAAAGGAAGCATTCATTTACCATATTAGTAGCCATTGTTGCCTTACCAAAGGACAGTGTGAAACTAGTTATGATGAAGAGATACTTAAGTAGTCATAATTATAGAGGAACAAGGCTTTCAAAGCTAATTTGAAATGATTCTTTTCATGTTTATCACAGGTTCATTGCAAAGTAGTTTGAAATATGAATAACCCTGAAAGGGGTTGTTAAAACAGAGTATTTTAATCTGTTTATGTTGAATGCAAGGCTTTCATGTAATACATTTTTACGTAACGTTTGTCTCCAGTTTATGTGCATGGAAGTCCTTTTCTGTTAAATTTGTAATTTTATAAATTATGTTCTCTCTCTCTTGCAAGGCATCATGGGTAAAGAGGGTCGCCAGGCTGTCCGGAACAGCGACTATGCCTTTGCTCGTTTCTGTTTTCTTGAGAAGCTTTTATTGGTTCACGGTCATTGGTATTATAACCGTATTGCAATTACTGTGCAGTATTTCTTTTACAAGGTAAGATCTAGCATGGATAATATCTCGATACACTTGATCGTGTAGCAGCAGTATGTTAATTGTAGGTCATCTCCTGGAAACATGATCATATTAAAGATATAAATATTAAATCACAGTAGATACAGATGAATAGAAAGTCTACACACTTACAGTGAATATGGTGTGCAGTACACTGTCAAAACTTAAAGAAATGTAATTAAAAATAGGTAAATGGCAAGAGGAAAACATTAAGAGCTTGTGCTATGCTGATATGTGAATGCTGCTATGCTATGTTATGCTATTTTATGCTATGCTTTGCTATGCTATGTTATGCTGATTCTTAATAACATGTGCTATAGGAAAGGTTTGTTATTAGCCTTGTTTTGAGTCAGTAATTATTGCAGACAGGAAAAACTTAAATATTTAAAAGAGAATGAGTTTTATTTTATTGACATTTCCACCTGTACTATGACAAGGAAGTTACAAGATCCAAAATGTAAAAAGGAACTAGTTGCCTAGAATGCTTAGTAATGCTCATAATACTACATTCTTGATAAGCTAGTAATACTACAGGAACGGCAGTATTTACAAAGTTAAATGAAATGTTTTTTTTACCAATATAAACCAATGATAAGACATTTATAGAGGCATAAGTTTATATGCAATGCAGCTCAATCAGTTTTGAAGGAATACAACAAGACGAATGAAACATGAATAAAGAAAGTTATATTTTAGAATAAGGATAATGTAAGCCTGGAGTCTGAAAAAAACACACAAGACTTGTGGTAATATTGCTAGAACTTGTGAGATAATGGTTAGGTTTTTAAAGAAAAATAAGACTAAAATGCAAACATTGGTACAAAGAGCTCAAAGAACAACACAAGACTTATTTGTTTAGATACAAAATAATTGACACGCTGATTATAAACAATTGAATAATTTAGAAAAATATTATGCAAACTAAATCATTAATATTCATAATTAAAAACAGACTGTACCACAAAAGGCACATGCAAAAATATAGTATACATTATCTTCCACCCCCATCAGATATTGAGGTAAGATTGACGAGATTGTTTGCACGTAGCAGTGAATCGTTCTTCAGTAATGGAATGGTTGATAAGAGGATTGTTGATGGCTAATCGATGCATTAAGAACATGAACTTCACTACAAATCAAAACACGATACTAGTTTATTATATTTTCATGATTATTTCTGTTTCCATTTTCTAGAATTTTGCATTCATCACTGCTCAGTTCTACTACGCCTGCTTTTCCTACTTCTCTCAGCAGGTAATGTGTTTCCTTTTGTTTTTCATTTTCTATAAATTCAGCACCTATATGGCTATGAACTATCACTGTAAAAGAAACATAGATTACTCAATTAATTTTGTCTGAGGGACATAGAAAAACAGTAGTTGGTGCAAAGGGCCAGACATAATAAAATCTCACTATACGTAGGTTGAACAATGTGCAGGTTAGGCCCATTATTCCTATGGTGAGGGGGGGGGGGGGAATCAAGTCAAACCCATCATCATGATAATCCTGATTAGTATAAGACTAATGTGCAGGTTAGGTCCATTACTCCTATTGGGGGGGGTGAGTTGGGGGGTCATGCCAAACTCATGATCATCATGATTATTACAAGGCCACCTAGACCAATGTGCAGGTTAGGTTCATTACTCCTATTGGGGGGGGGGTGAGGTGGGGGGTCATGCCAAACTCATCATCATGATCATCATGATTATTACAAGGCCACCTAGACCAATGTGCAGGTTAGGTTCATTACTCCTATTGGGGGGGGGGGGGATCAGCCCAACTCATCATCATGGTAATCCTGATTAGTACAAGACCACCATGTAAGAACCCCTTGCCCTGACATAAGAAGCCTGGGTTTTGTAGCTCATGTCTTTCCACTCAAACATTGGAGAATATTTGGCAAAGGAGATAATTTAGCATAGTTGTATATCGTAGAACAGTTTGAATTGTTTCAGTTTTATTCCTGTTCGTTGTGACAGCAGCTGGCAACAGGTGGAACCTTGTAAATCATATTTCCATGCAGGGTCGTGTATTAAATATTGCATTTTCTGGAATATCCTTGTGCAAGGTTCTTCATATTTATTTTGTCGTTTCCATTTATAGACGGTTTTTGAAAGTTTCTACCTGACGATATTCAACATCACTTGCACTGCTTTACCTATTCTCATCTTTGGGATCATCGAACAAAACGTGAAAGCCGAAGATCTGTTAGCCAATCCTAGATTATACAACAGACTCAACCGAAACGCAACAATGTCACTGCCACAGTGTATCTATTGGGTGGGCTTAGGTGAGTTTATGATCTCTCTATTTCATCTTTATAGCAAGGAGTGTTAGCTCAGTGGTTAACACCAGTGCCTTCCAATCATAAGGTCCCGAGTTCGAGTCACTCCAAGATTAATGTATGTTGTCCAGTTACAGTGTTGTTGACAATTGACAATTCATGATCAGGGATGTTAAATATGAATCTAAGAGACTGACTTCGGTCAGCTTGCGGCTTTGATAAGCCAATGAGGCTTCTTCGTGAGTTCCTGCTTGCAGGAGGATCTAAAATACATAGCATTCAAAATGTGAGAGCGAAAAAAAGCCAACTCACGCTCATATTTATTTCCTTCATTTCTTTAGGAATGGTTTCATATTTGAGTCTCACGAGGTAAAGTTTTTTTTTCCAAAACAGGAATTTGGCATTCGCTGGTATTCTTCTTTGGTTTTCGATTCCTGGTTGGCGAGGATTCCTCTGTCAGACCAAATATGCAAGTAAGTTGACCCTCTTTATAAACAGTAGTTCATCTTAGAAATATTGTTTTCAAGTTCTTCTTCTTCCTAATCCACTCTGGGATAAGTTGAGGGAATGGAAATAACATCTTCCCTCTTCCAGAAACATCTTCAGTTGAAATATCCCCAAAAGGTAAGTAACAGTAACAGCAGGGACAAAAACACGCACAGAATACAGACAGGTTAATGAGCATGGTGAAGACAAAGAGATAGATGTAAGAGGATTAGTAGACAAGGGATGGAGAGAAGAAAGAAAGAAACCAACAGGGGAAGAGGAGAGGTAGGAGATCAACTGTAGAGGGACAAAAGAGAGGATTAAGGGAAGAGGGTAGGAAATAAACTAGAGAAGGACAAAGACAGAAAGGTGTGGAGAGAGTTATTAGTTAGAGAGTGTATTAAGTCAGGCATCGTAGGAATATAGTCCTGAATGTGATAGTTACATGTTGTTAGTACGAAATATGGATTAAGAAAAATCATGAGCACTAATGAAAACAACTATTAAAATCCTGTAATTTGGTTATAGTTTACCCCATTGATGTTATCAACATTGTCAAACAAATGCACTTGATCCAGCGTCGAGCAACATATAAATTTAAATTAATTACTCAGTACCGAAGAGACAATCTGACCTTTCCTTCTCGTAAAATTAAATTGATAATTCTAAACATAATATGCAAAGTTGTTCAATTTTCAAATTTTTGCAGGGTATTCCAGTACTACTGTACCTTGCCTTGTTGCACTTGTACTATTTTCATCTTCGAGTATATAAATGCTCAAAAATCTACATTTGGTAGTAATTTGGTATATATGTAGTATTAGCTTTAGTTAATTACAGGAAATGGATGAAATATACCTTACTTCTTGGGACCTTCTGATATCATTGACACTATGCATATTTTTTTTTTTTAGTAAATCATTTTTTGTGATTTTGATATCTAATTCATCTTTATTTTCATATCAGGTTTCTGGAGTCTGGACATTTGGGACCTGGGTTTATACCATATGTGTTCTAGTTGTCAACTTGAAGGTAAGGCAATAATTGCCATATTTGTGGATTTTTATCCCAGTTTTGTGGCTAGACATAAGTCTGAAAATGTTATTAACACATGCATTGTTCGAAGGCTAGTAATTTGAGGGCTACCTACAGCACATGTGAGGAAATTTAATTTAAATGAATTTAATTAGGAACAGTCACATTGTTTTCAGCTCAGCAGCTTCATTAAATATTCTTGAATAAGTAGTCAGTTAATTATTTCAATTAACCTGTTAAGGATGCCCCTCACCCCATAGCAGCAAAACCCTCTTCAGGTTAGGACAGACTGTATGTAGAAGAGCTAAGAGCATTTGTTATTTTACATCATATATTACCAATGTTTGACATTTTACATGTGAGCATCATAATATCATATATTAACAATGTTTGACATTTTACATGTGAGCATCATAATATCATATATTAACAATGTTTGACATTTAACATGTGAGCATCATAATATCATATATTAACAATGTTTGTCATTTTACATGTGAGCATCATAATATCATATGTTAACAATTTTTGAGAATTTATTCAGTATTTTCTATATCATCTGATATGCATTTATCAACTCTTTCTCCATCTGTTGACTCAGAAGAGGATAATTGATTCTCTTGCTTCCTTTCTATTCCAGCTTTGCATAGAGACATCTTATTGGAATGTTATAACCTTCGTGGGGATGTTTATATCTATATTTGGGTTTCCTGCCTTACTCTCAATTTACTCAGGGGTGCTTTGGTGAGTCTTGAGGAGAACAAACAGTTTAGCTACCGTTAGATACAGCTTTTTCTTTTGATTTTGTTATGTTTACTGTAGCATTGACTTTGGTATGTTTACTGTACTATTGACTTTGGTATGTTTAATGTACTATTGACTCTGCTATATTTACTGTACCATTTGACTTTGGTATGTTTACTGTACTATTGACTTTGGTATGTTTACTGTACTATTTGACTTTGGTATGTTTACTGTACTATTGACTGTGGTTGTTTACTGTACTATTTGACTTTGGTATGTTTACTGTACTATTTACTTTGGTATGTTTACTGTACTATTTGACTTTGGTATGTTTACTGTACTATTGACTTTGCTATGTTTACTGTACTATTAACTTTGGTATGTTTACTGTACTATTTGACTTTGGTATGTTTACTATACTATTTGATATTAAAATCCTGGAACAATGGAATCCTTTAAATGACTTTTCAACTTTCACTTCTAACCAATGCAAAAGAAAGGGAATAAATGTTAGCAAGTAGGTTATCTACTGCTTAAAGCCTATGTAGGTAAATATGAAGAGCCTGACATTTCGATTCCTAGAGGATCTTCTTCAGGGGATAACTCAAATGTAAACTAAGAACAAATAACGAGATGCAGTTAAATTTAACAAATGAGCAATGAAACATGCCATGGAAGTGTCCATTAGCTATAGGTTGCATCCAAAAACCCGCCATTTGTACTGAACGGCAGGTTTTTTCCAGTTGGTTAGCCTAGCGATCAGTCCCATCTTTTCGCACCTTAGTTGAGCTGCCTATTTGTCTATTGTGCAACTTATCATACAGCTAGTAGCCAAATCGCTATCAGATCAAGGCAGACATGGCAAGGTGTAAACAAATCAACTCTTCCAAACTCACTAATCCCAGTATGTTTGCAGGAGAGATAAAGTTTCAGTAACTTGAGATCAAGAAAGCTGAAATATGCAACCTATGGTTAATGGACTAATTCTCGTCATGAATGAAAAAGAAGTAAAATAAAAGTGATTAATAGTAACATGGACAATTTCTGTGAATGTTATATCTCTGACTTTTATACATTAGTTGCCTACATAGTCTTTGGGAGTAGACAGGCAGTTTGTTAACAGTTCCTGGATACTTTACTTTTTATTCTCTGCAAAGTTATAAATTTTTACAAAATATGAAATAAACAAAACTGAAGTTTACTCCAAATGTATACATTTGCTGTATACATTTGCTGATTTACTATGAAATGTAATTTTTATCTTTCATTTCTATTTCAGGGCTGATAAACTTCAAATGTAAGTATAATTTTTTTTATATTATTAATGTCGCTAAACATATAACTAATTCATTCCCAGAGAAGAAAATGTGAACAAAACAAAACAAAGAATCCAATCAGGATTGTGATTCCATCATGCTTTCTGGAAGCTTGGTTTCTGGATTAGTGAATTCGAATAAAATCGTTAACAAACAACAGACCGATGGCAGACTAGGTCGCTCACCTCATCACAAACTGGTCCCTGACTTACAAATCCTCATCCAGTTTCCAAATCAATATTCTCCTGCTCTAGGAGACTTTAGTTTGTAACTTATGAATATGGATGATATTTATTCTGAGTAATTTGTAAACATTTGTGATTCTATTTTGTGAATTATTGGAATGTTTCTATAATATTGTAATTAATTAATTTCATTAAGGCAACACCCAAACTGCTGCTTTAAGCAATACATACTTGACTGATGTTAATTTACCTTGTTTCATCTTTCTAATTTCAGATCGTTCTTTGATACCTCCACACTCTATTTTGTGTTCTTCGAGTCTTTCAAGAGTTGGTCTGTCTGGTTTAACTTCCTGCTTCTCACCGTGCTCGCATTTCTACCAGACTACATCTATAAAGCGGCAGTATTGTTTTCTCAGCAGGGACCGAAGGCTCAACGACAGGTACGTCTCGTTTTACTCCTAAACTGGAAGAAAAAGAAAGACAGGTTTTTTTCTTACCAGTTTATAGGGCTGTGTATGATAAAAAAAACAAATGTGGTTCATTCATCTTAGGAGGATGAAACTTTGGCAAAATGAAAGCCTGGACTTATTAAAAAATTTACAGCAGTTGTACACCTTACTTCCATGTGGAATTTTGAGACAAACATTGAGTTGGTTTGGTATATAGCAGTATTAATCAATTAATTCATTAGGGGAAGTAGATAGATGGATTTGTTTAATGTTAGTATTAACCAAGTACAGCAAGTGTTTTCTTCTATCTATGATAACAAGACCATCATTTAAGATATTAATCATTATCCTGATTCCGTTCTTCATCACTTACCTTGAAACCATTACCGCCAATACCAGTTATTTCATAACTGTTTCCAATATGTAGGTTATTTAGGAACTTTCAATTCTTTTGCAGGTAGACCTTGTACCCTTCCCCACTCACATGCCCCCCCCCTCCCCTTGCTTGCTAATGATATAAGCATAAACTTCATGTTAAAATTCCTACTGTAGTTTCATAGTTTGTCAAGTTTATCACTGTATCACTAACGCTGTATTATTAACAAAATTATACAGGACAAAAGTATAATTAACAAAAAGTAGAGGGTGTTCACTTTGGTGAGCTTCAATCACTCTACCTACGTTAATTGTCATCAGTTAAATCTTCTTTCCTAGAATAATGAATCTTCTCTCTCATTCATGCTCCATCCTCTGCTACAGTGGCCCCCATTTATTCTTCCTCACTTCCTAAACTCCATCTTCTCGCCATCATCGTCCCAGGCCGAGATCCCAGAGGAACTACTATCCAGCCAGAGTAGTTTATCGAGGAGAAGCGTAGACGTACGTACAACCCTGCTTGCAGTGTACCTTTGATGTGGTCATTAATTTCACCTTGTCTTCAATGCATGATGAGCTGAAATACATTTTGTTTTCAGAGGATTGGTCTTTTTTTGTACGATTATTATTATGATTATTTTATTTTTCTGGTATTTCCTTGTGTGCTGAGCTGAGTGGAAATAAACACCCACAATTTTTTATCTAACATCACATTCAATAAAAGTTAAACTGTATTATATAACGCTGCATGGATCAGTCTAATCTGCATAAAACCAGGTGGGTTAGTCTAATTTTCATGAGACTGATTGGGTTAGTCTAATCTTCATAAGAATGGGTGGGTTATTCTAGTCTTCATAAGAATGGGTGGGTTAGTCTAATCTACATAAGACTGAGTGGGTTAGTCTAATGTTCATAGATTGAGTGGGTTAGTCTTATCTTCATAAGATTCGGTGGGTTAGTCTAATCTTCATAACAATTGGTGGGTTAGTCTAATCTTCATAAGAATGAGTGGGTTAGTCTAATCTTCATAACACTGGGTGGGTTAGTCTAATGTTCATAAGACTGAGTGCGTTAGTCTAATTTTCATAAGAATGGGTGGGTAAGTCTAATCTTCAGAACACCGGGTGGGTTAGTCTAATCTTCATAACACAGGGTGGGTTCGTCTAATCTTCATAACACCAGGTGGGTTAGTCTAATCTTCATAATAATGGGTGGGTTAATCTTATCTTCATAAGAATGGGTGGGTTAGTCTTATCCTCATAAGAATGGGTGGGTAAGTCTAATCTTCAAAAGATCGGGTGGGTAAGTCTAATCTTCAAAAGATCGGGTGGGTTAGTCTAATCTTCATAACACCGGATGGGTTAGTCTAATCTTCATAACACCAGGTGGGTTAGTCTTGTCTTCATAAGACCAGGTGGGTTAGTCTAATCTTCATAAGAATGGATGGGTTGTTCTTCTTCTCAATCATCTTTCTTGAGAATGGCTTGAAGTGATGTCCACCCTTCTACCTTTATAATACCCTGAAAGTGAAGTGATGTCCACCCTTCTACCTTTATAATACCCTGAAAGTGAAGTGATATCCACCCTTCTACCTTTGTAATACCATGAAAGTGAAGTGATGTCCACCCTTCTACCTTTATTATACCATGAAAGTGAAGTGATGTCCACCCTTCTACCTTTATAATACCCTGAAAGTGAAGTGATATCCACCCTTCTACCTTTGTAATACCATGAAAGTGAAGTGATGTCCACCCTTCTACCTTTATAATACCATCAAAGATGGATGCAAACCTTCTCCAGTTCTTTCTGCATTTAACCTCTTTCATTTGTCAGTGTTTTGCGATTGCTAGTAACAAATGTTTTTTTCCACAGCGACCTCCTGTCATCCTGTTCTACTTACTGTCTATTCTCACAGTAGTCTGACAGAGTGTTCTCATCAGATTGTCAAGAAATAAATCCAGATTATCGAGCAACTTTATTTCTTGTTGTTTGAAGTCACAGAAAGCATCATAATTGCTATCATTCGAGATATAAATGTTAATAAAGGCCTGATTTGATGTCACTATGTGTTGAAGTGGAACTTGAATTATTGGAGTTATTATACTAGAGCTGTTGCGAAATAAATGCTATTATATGTGTCATAGGAACAGTATCTATTGAGCACTAGCCTGAATCTCTCTTGCGGTGATTATGTTAATTAGTTTTCCGGCTTGTTCTGTCCTGCAAAGTGGTCACACACAGCAAGAATGATGTTCTGGGTACAAATGCCTGAAGTGAGATATATTACTATGTCTGTTTTGGTCGGCCATGGCCTCCTGTTTAGTTTCCTGAACTAGGAAGCTGTTGTTGTTGTTTATAAGTTGAAATGATAATTATTGGACCAACTATGCACTACTGAGTTGATTTTAAGTATATATACCTCACAGTGTTAGTAAAGGTTATATGTTTTTGCATCATCAATTTATCAGATGAATGTTAGTTACCACGAAGAAGATTATTGGAATGATGATGTGCCGAAAGCAAATTATAACTCATTTGCTACTTATAACTTATGATTTACTTTAAGCCGAGCTCTGTGACCATCATTTCGCTAAAAGCTTTTCCATGATTCATACATACTGTATTAACATACCAGACTCTTGCCTTTATCAAAACAGGTACAAAGTTGCAGAAGCAGTAGCAGTCAAATTGGTAGGACAAAGCAAAAATCAGTTTGACTGTAATTCTTTGTTCTGTTCAGCTTTATTCACTTCCTATTGTTGATAAACAGGGGGTGAATATTCTGAACTTAACTACTTCAAGTTATTTTCATACCCGTACATATGCTTCAATATATGTGAAAGGCTGTGTTACACCTCCCCTCGCATGCCTGTAAAACCTTTATATTCCTTTCTTTTATTACTCCAATTAAATGTCTTAAAAACTGAGAAATTTTTCCAGGGAAAAGAGACCCATGGATCTATTATTACAGATCCTCACAATGAGACCATCCTTAACACTTGTCAGTATCAACATTACACCGTAACACCAAAATATTTGATGTTATAGCATGTAGCAGCAGCAGACATCTGATTGCTGGTATTGCTTATGTCTGCACAAGAAGTTGCTGATATGTTTAGAGCCATGGCAAGTCAGAAAACCCCTTTTTCATTTCCAAATGAGAAAAAAATCTCATTTGGAGCACCAAATTGCATCTAAGTCCAGGTGAAAATGCAAAATTATTTACAAAATGGAGTGGGTGTTGAAGTGTGCTTTATTGCACCAAATTGCATCTGAGGCCAATTGGAAATGCAAAAATTTTCCAAAGGGAAGGGGGACACCCCCTCCCCCAGGCCGGCCATCAGTCTTCAGCCCCCCACTCAAAAGTACCTTCCTACGCCACTGGCCGTAGAGATGTAACATGCCTCTGTTCTGATGGGTTCTGCATGTACAAGTGTTTAGAGTGACCGTCACAGCATGTCGGTTTCTATAATAATTACATATTTACATATTACATACTTAAAGTCGTTAGGTTAAATTGATTTCTTCGGAACACAACCAACAAACATTTCCATATACAAAATTACAAACAGACATCGTGGAGGACACTGATTATAATTTCTTTTTATCTGCAAATTGAAAACGACAAGTTTTGTGCCAAATTGAAAAACAAAATAAATTAGGGAGATGAAAATTGAATGTCTTTAAAAGGTTCCCAACAAGGAAAATGTGTATAACAAGGATTCCTTCCAAATCGTATGAACTTTGAAATCTGTGATGGAAGTAGTTTGTATGGTTAACATCCCGAATGATTCGGTAATACTACTAAAGTAAAATGATTTACGTCATTTTCATACATTTTATTTTTGCTGAGAAACACATGACCACATTGAGTAAATGTTACAGCAACGATGGAATTAATTTACTTTCGGTTCCATAAAAACGGATTTCGTCATTTCAACTGCCTTTTCAGATCACTCACATGATTTGTTGCCACATGGAATTTGTCAGCTTGACTTGCCTATTAAAACAGTAATTTAGAGAAAATATCTGGAAGTATTAAGTAATCAGAATTTCACAATGACATTTGGAGGATCACGTAAAATTATTCATAGGATATCTAAGCCGCTCTTACACATGCTGTCAAAATACAAACGCATGACTTTTCGTAAGCCCACGAAAAATGAAACACATGATAAAAATGATTTTGTTTCCATTTAAAAATATATTTTACAGAATCTATGAGAGTAGATAAATGAGTATCAGCTAGTGTTAATTTCAAGGGTCATGGTTGCAAAATGTTCTTGAAATTTGAAAGGGAAGTGCATGTTGACCTTTGCTGGTGATGGTCATGAAGTCTAATGCAATGTTTGTGTAGTGTAGCATGATGGCTTTTTTTCAATGTTTTTGATGCCAGTCATGAATGTCATTAATTTCATATTTTTAGTCTGAAAAATTGGTGGATTGTTTAAAGTCTCTTTGCGGTTGGTTTTTAGTAGTTTTGATTCATCGATGGCTAGGAATGCTCATATTTGTATCCTTGGTACATGTGCATACTTCAAATCTTGTCTGCGTTAAAGCTACAGTTTTGAAAATGAATTTAGTGTAGTGGCAATTTACCTTGACCTATTTAACGATGGTGAGATACCTGACTAGTAAGGTGTCACCCAAGTCAACCAACTTTACTCACGGGAGGATGAAATTAGGCATCTAACGAGGCAAAACGGACAAATATGAAATTTGTGGGACACAAAAGTTTCTGTGTTCAATTCTGTACCATTAGTAAACTGATAATGAGCAGCTTCTAAGATCCCTTCATTACTACGATTGTGAAGTATCCAGTTCTTGCATTGTGTCACAGGCTAAATAGTAGTTTATCTTGACCTGTTATGCACCTCCTTGTCGGTTAAGAGGAACAGGCCACTCATCACCCTTTGATTTAAAGAAAGAGTGGATTTGGTCCCTTCTAGCCTCAAAACAACTCAAATTATTTTAGCATTAGAGTAGATCATTTCTAAACTGTTTCTGTCTCTCATCTTATCCTGTCTGATTATGTGGCACCTCTCTTACGATGATGCAATGTGCCACTATGCCACTAGTCCGGTGATGAATTGTCTTCTCCCAATTTCATGCATGCTGCAATCAATTTGAAGTTTTTCCATTCCCATTGTTGCTCTTATTCCTGCTGGTCTTCATACCTTTTCTAAATAACTTTGTGAATTATCTTGCTCGTCAATATTTTCCCAGTGAATTTTGGAATGCGATGGAACCGTTTCCTCTTGATATAAATGTCATCGTTATCACCTTTTAAAGTTCAACGCTCTAAAAAGAATTGCTGAAATGTTTTCAAAAAGTTAATTTCCAAATTATTTCCAGATGCAGAGAATTATTAAATAGGATACTGAAAATAAGGGGAAATGCCATGAGGGGAGGGGAGGGGGGGTGGGTAGTCAGCAAAGTGTTTCAACCTTCGTGACCATTATTTGACTCTCTATCGAGAATCAAATCGAGTTTGAGTAGTTGTTTTGTTATTGCTAGTTCATACAATATACATTTAACTGTAACTGGACAATAATTCCTATAAAGTGGTAAAATCATGGGTTTGATTCTGTGGACGTCAATTCCATTCTTGTCCATGACAAATCGGAAGGTTTACGATCATACTTTACTATCTTGCCAAATTTATAACAGTTACAATAGAACAGGAACCAGTAGGTGGATTCTTTGTCGCCGATAAAATAATTACGCAATCCTCAACTAATTCAGATCGTTCGTGCGCCCTGTTTCGAAATCCTAAAGTGAAGTCAGTTGCAATAGTACAGTTCTATATATTGGATGGTTTTGTTTATATACACCTGACAGTTTCATTATCCATCATGAGCTAAATAAGAGATATTTAACAGAAATGAAAATAGAATTAGTGCGTTTGTTATGATATAATGCTTCTATTTGCAGTTGGCTACATCATAATTAGTTAAAGCTTAGAGAATACAGACAGTAAAGGTTGTCTGGAATTTTAGCAGAGTTTATGAATAAAAAGTCCAAAACACATGAGTTCAAGGAACATGTGAAACTTTGACTTGTGTTTCATTGTGTTTGATTTGAAATGTGGTACCTAATAGGTTATAAAACATAACATTACTGACCTTATGAACATGCAAGAATTATCAAGAACAGGAATATACTGCTAATGATCTGTTAGTATTTACTAAAAAGCTGTATTTCTAGGTAGAAATATAAAAAATAATAACATAAACCAAAATGTTCACTTCAACCCTAACAGGATTTTATGCAGTCTAACCTTTGACAACATGTGTACATCCTGAAATAATTATGTCATAGGATTTGGGTTTGGTTAAATTTTATCAATTTCAGTTTAACCTATTTAAACTTTTTTGCTTCTGGTGTCTTAATTTTCACTCTTAAATATTAGAATATTTCTCAACCTCTTTTGATTGTATGAGAGTTTATGTTCAGTCACACTTGTTTTTCTGCATAATTCATTGTTTGCAGGGTCAGTGTTTCCTTCTGATGCATCCTCCCCTCATCCTGTGAATCTAAGATGCATCAAGGTTAATGCATCCTCTACTCATCCTATGAATCTAAGATGCATCAAGGTTAATGCATCCTCCCCTCATCCTATGAATCTAAGATGCATCGTAGGAGATAGATGACTGGTGTCAAAAGTGACTTGAAAGAGAAATCTTAAACTTTCCATTCCAACCTCTCACTGCTTCCACAATTTGCATAAAACAGAATTGCAACACCCTCCCTCCCTCTCCTTTCCATTCCTCTCTATCTGCATCAATTGCTACAAGACCACATGGGCGGCCTTTTCGCTGTCACTGCTTTCTACTCCTCCTCTGCCGATGGTCTTTGCTTCCATCTCTTTGCCTCCCTCCATCTTTCGTCCGGCAGTCTCTCGTTAAACAGTGCTCCGTGTCTTCGCTTCTTGTCCTGTTTGCTGGTGCTGCTGTTGTCTTTTGTAAGGTTTTTACGCTCACAGATTCGGCCTTCAATTTTATTCTCTCTCTGTCTTCATACTTCATTCCATCGTCAGAGGGGCTTACTATCTCGCAAGGTGTTCCCTCATACATTCATGAGAAGGACTTCCAGTCTCCAGGAGTTACTCACTTGACCCCTAACCCAGAGGTAAGAGGTCAATTCTCATTGGCTATGGCACAGAGAAAACAGCATGTTAAACAGAATTTGCCCTTTTTTGTTTGGAAAGAAGCAAATTACTTGCATGGTTAGTTCACTGGTGTTGAGGGAAACTGTAACCAAAACTTCTTCTTGATGGTAAAAAGAATGCTGTTTGGTATGACTGCATGTTCATGAACTTGGTGGTAGCTATTAACAGAATGAATGCTGGAATCAAGTGTGACATATTTTTACAGAAGCTGGGGTAAGAGTTATTTCATTGCACGTCATTTTTTTTTCTTTTCTGTTGGAGATTGGCTAAAAGGAATTGTTTAAGAGCAAAAAAAACCCCCAAAAAACACCCACTAACTACTGAGTTGTCAGTATGGAAAGAGATATTCATGTTAAGTCTGTTTTGAAAGTATTACATGTTAGTTTTATATTGATCACTTAAAGGGATGTGTACCCTAGTCTATCTACAAACATCTTCAAGTACCCTAGTCTATTCTACAAACATCTTCAAGTACCCTAGTCTAGTCTACAAAACATCTTCAAGTACTCCTGAAGAAACATTCTATTTAGGTCTTTCTATTCTACCAGATTATTTACCAAACCTGAACAGATATACTCTTATTCTGCCAATTTCATTCTTCTGCAACAAACAGCTCACTTAAATGTCTTTTAAATTCTGTATCCTTTAATGACAATTTATAACATCTCAGTGATCCCAATCAACCTGTTTGGTAAAAACTATTATGTTTAACAATTTTCTACAAAGCTGCCAGTTGTAATATTTTCTACAATACTGTCTGTGTTGCATATTTCTTATAAGATCGGGTTTTATATATCATCGAGTAACTTACAAGAATCTTACACTAATATCAGGATGGAGAATGTATAAGACCTTCCCTCGTGTTGTTTCAATGAAGCTGTGCTCTAACTTCTGGAATGCATAATATATAACATGCAAGTTATTTTCTTTTCTGTACAAAATATTGCACACTCAGTACAGCTCTCTGCTGCACAATTTTTTTTTGGGTTTTTTTTTTTCCACACAGGTTGTACAACCAGTACCATTGTTGAATTTTTTTTTCTTTTTTTCTTTCTTCTTTCTTTCTTCATTTCTTTTCTCTTCTGATTGATCACGTTGGGTAATTTTGGTGAAAATAAGTTGCAATCAAGCAAAGCATCTAGTTATCCTGCAGCCGTACACAAACTTTACATTTCTTTTTAACATAATCTGACCCTGTGAAGTACTCTAGTGGTAATAAATATCATTGTATCCTGTGTAAACAACATTATCCTTTTCCCCAAAACTTCTAGAAATATACCAGGCTGTGTTTCATATTTCTTTTGCCTGTAGATTTATTAAATGTTTTACCTGCACTTGCCATTGGGAGATATTTTGTTTACAATCTTCTTGTTTCAGATGAAATTGACTTTTCATTGCAATAAACTTTCATTTTAAAGACAAAAATTGAAACAAGTGAACACGTAATGCTGAGGTCACATATATCCATCAGAAATGCATAAAAGGAAAATGATTTGTCATTAGAGAGAATTATTGACAAATGCTCTTAAAAAAATCTAGCAACAAGTTTCTCTTTCAGTTAGTTA
>KN883784.1:4189-20721 GCA_000934455.1 Apostichopus parvimensis
GCAGTACGTTAAAAAAAAAAATTTATAAAATTTAAAACCGTATTCCAAGACAACAAATACCAACAGACGATCACTTTAGTTAATTTATTCTAACAAGATACTTTTTTGGGGGCCTATATAAATCCAGCATAAACCTATGAAGGGAATACGTTATCGATCATTATGGCCTTCGGTTCCCACTGTTTTAAGTACAACCGTGGTAATTTTTATAAAAGTTTCTTAGTCATACCCTGAAAAGGAGGGCAAATTAACGTCCGACTCAAGGTGGCGCCAGACGGAGGACAGATTGCTCAATAGCTGGACTGGCCGTCCTAAAGCCAGACGTCTGGCCACCATACCTGTACACCTCCTCTACACCTCTTCCTTGGCTTTAGCCATCCTTGTACTGTCATACCACTCTTAAACTTTGTATTCAACTCCTGGTCTTTCCAATGCATTAACACAAATGTAAATATATTTACCCCCACCCTACACCCCTGGATCAATGCCTGTTCATCCCCACCTCCCCCAACCCATGTACATATGTACAATGGTTCAGTGTTTGAAATGATCAGGATTACTCAACAACAACAACAACAACAAAGTTACGAATATCAATATTAGATTTTAGGCCGTGGCTATTCTTACGACTAGTCGTAACAATTATCTATAAACTATTCTTACGACATCGGCGAATTCATGCGCAGTAAAGTAAATAAAGCAACTGTGCGTGTAGTAGGGGTAACCCTAACCCTAAACCTAACCCCTAATCCTAATCCTATCCCTAACCCTAACTGGAAATTATTGTTACTCATGGTCGTAAAAATAGTACTCCTGGTTGTAAAATAGCAACTGCGCATGCGTAATCGGCAATTATTCTTACGACTCGTTGTAAGAATAGACACTTCCTAGATTTTAACTTTTTTACCTGTTGTTTCATCAAGTAGGCTTAGATCAGCAAGTTTCAAGACCAGGCTCAGGGCTGCTTTCCTTTGACCTTTGACCTTGTGTAATTTTATCACTCCTGGCCAGTAACCATAGCGATAACAATCATTCAACATATCCTGTAAATATTCCTCAGGCTTTGAGTTGTTCAAAATATTCTCGACGATATCTTGCTTCGACCAGAGGCTGTGAGACATCGGGCTATAATAAATCGAAAGATGAAGACATAATTAAGAGGGTATTTCCGACATATGGAGTTTGCTCGCCCATAGTCAAAACACATTTTTGGCATCTTTTATAGGTTAACCCAAAAAATCCTCATAGTATTTTGCCATGTTTGCATGTAAGCGATTTGAATTTTTGTAAATTGGTAAATATTTTCTTTAATGCATCTGGCAATCAGCGGTGTGATTGATGTCATCATGTAAAATTAAGCTGTCAATGTTTTTTTTTTTTTTTATTACCTAAATCATGTATCCATAGAGGATAATATACAAGGACTATTTGTGGTGAAATAGTCAAAATAATCTTTCTTTTGAACTTTGATACAACCAAAGGGCAGATGATTCAGGGAAGAGGAGGTTTCCCCATTTTTGAAAACTTCAGCCTGACTAAAATTTAGCGACAAACAAAATTGTGATCATAACATAGTACACGTCTAAGAATTTGAGCATGCTTTACAATTCCCAATGTAATCTTATGCACCACAATTTCAGAAGAATCTTAAGTGTATTGACACTTGCTTCCCGAGTTCCTAACCAACCCCCCACCTGCTCCTCCCCACCCCCTCCCCTCCCCCGTCTCCTTGAGAATTATATCCTGGATCCACTACGGCAACAGTTAGCTGCGACGATGATAAAGAGTATATAAATGTTCCATAAAATCAGATGGCTTACATCGGTTCTGTTTTGCAAGCGGCACACTCGAGCTTCGATCGAGGAGGGTGACTCTGAGCTAGGGTGATCGAAAGAAGAAACCCACGAAGCGAGACATCCTTCAAGTCATTCACAAAGAAAGACGTCCTGTGAAAGAAATTTGGTTGAGTAAAGTTTATGGAACTGAGTAACATGACTTAAGGGGAAAAAGTGAAACAGTAATTCCCCATCAAGGATTTTTTTTTTTTTTTTTTTTTTTTTTAATATTGATCAAACTGTTGTATGGAGCTTTGATCAAATATCAACTTCACAAACCAAAACTTTCCAGTGAAGGAGGGAACCGTAGGAAAACTGTTCCTTGCTTTGTTACCATTGCTGATAATAATTCTGTGGTCTTTGCATGGGTCATGTATCCTTAGGGGATTTTACCATTCATGTCACTGCCTTAGTGCCCTAATCCCTGGATGAAAATATCTAAAACTTGCTCAGTTGTAGTCTACACTGCATACGGTTGAGTTGTGTTAAGGTGGCATACTCCTATAAGCGTCTATATCAATCCGCCCTAAGTGTTCTCCTTCAGGAAAACTGACAATTAGGAGCAGGAGAACAACTTTTTTCCTATGTTATCACTTAGGATGTGCTTTTTGTGGCTTGGATGCTAAAGAGCATGAATGGAAGCACATGTGGTGCAAAAATTGGGTCAATTGAGGCAATTTTAGACCAGTTTAGCCCTCCCAGGAGCAGCGCACGAAAATTGCTTACTACTGAGTAAAGAGGATTGTTACAAGTGACGAAACTTCAGGCTCTCGTAGTAAAAAATCTGCACGATCATGGTATGGAAAATTGATGGTGCCATGAAAGGCCAACTTGTCAGCTATCCAGTGATGGGTAGCGTTTAGCTAGTGAGAACTTCTATCTAGACTCAGAGACCACATTACTTTTGTGATTTAGTGTGTTAAGTCAATGGGGCTTTTAATGGGCGTATGCTACCTTAGGTCGCATGAATTTTGGGCGGTGATGCGCAGCTGGCCTGAATCCACATTAAGAGGTATAGACATGGATATTCTGCAGAACGGCAGACAGTGAAACCGAAACCAGGAAATAAGTAGGCAAGACAAATCAACCCAAGAAATACCACACCAACCTGCTTCCTTTGTGGACTATATTCATCACCATGGTAACATAAGACATGATTTTGTCTTGGTAATGCTCTGTGTCCTTCAGCAAGTGAATGGCCTCCCAGAATCGGATGTAAGGGTAGCACTGGTGTAAAATATTACTCATATCAACCTTGACTGTTGGAAGTGCTTGGATTCTGCAAGAGCCATAAAAAAAGAAGAATAAATTACTAACGGGTTCAAACATGAAAAGAACCCCCCCCCCTATATTTTCTTGGCAAATTAATGTATATTGTCTAGCTATAACACTGCCCTTTATTACTTGTCCTCATTTATATAATTATATAAATATGATAATAATGGGGCGGAATGGACGGAATTCCAAAACAGACTTAACCTGTGCTGTAGGAAATATTACAGAAACAAGATCCCACCCCAGTATCATATATAAGCAGAGCACACTGCAGGATTCAGTATTACATAGAGGAGTGTTGCCCTGGGGGCGTTGGAGCCAACCCCCATGAAGAGAGTTGAGGGGGTTCCTCCCCCCCTCCCAGAAGCAAAAATAATAAAATATTTAGGTATCAAATGGTGCATTCAACAGCATCTTTAGACTATAAATAACGTCTTTAATTAAGTCTAAATGCAAGGTTGTACAAAAAACTACTTTGGCTTTTTTTATGAGATTCAAAAGGGTGTCTGAGTGTACATTCACAAAAGCAAATTGCTATAAAATAAATAATTCCATGGAAATATTGTTTAACCTCTGAAGGCAAGCTAACGTCAGCACTGGTTTCTCCCTCAGAACGTCTTTAACCTCCCTCACAACATCATCCATCGTTTCCTGCCTCATGTCATGAATTTTAGTCCAGACTTGGTCCTCTGATGTTGCTTCTAAGCCAAATGAAAAACAACAAAAAACCAATTTAGTTTTATTCCAAAGAGTATACAATTAAATAAATAAATGAAAAACAAAGGACGTAGGTGTTCAAAAAAAAGACTACGGATGATATTCGGTACTATCCAGGAAAAATCCAGGCAATTTGTTAGAGATTTGAATTTAGAAAGACCCTGAATATCAAAGCAAGAAAATGATATTAACCGACTGGAACTGTTTATCTCAAAACATGGCTTTTTTTCTCAATAAAGTGATAATTAAAGGGATATTTATTTCGGTGGCAGACAAAACTAAGATTCATCTCCAAGAGCAAAGGCCTACACGCTTTCGAAAACTCCATTCCTGTATAAACTCACGATTTAGTTGATTTAAATTTTACCGACTTTAAACTGGTTTAACCCTCGACCCTTCTACGGAGTGGATCACAGTGGGTAGTCTGTGATGTCATCTCGGTAGCTGTTCTTTAAAAGCTTTGCTCTCCTATTATCATCTTTTTGTTGGTTTTTTCATGAAAATGTGATACATTTTGGAATGGTTGCTTACTGTAGCTGTCAATGTTTTCTATATTTAGAATATCATCAAAATGGCAAATTTTTTTCTTTAAAGGAATACTATATTTTTCTTCTGTGAATAAGTGAGTTAAATAATATAAAGAAGAAAAAAATTTTTTTTTTGGAAAGCATTCAACTTCATATCAACAGATACTGACCCCTTTAAGGCCAATTGTGTAAAAACTATCTTTATGGCACCGTAGAGATAGTATCATCTCTTGGGTGGGGGAGGAGGGGGGCGGAACTGAACCAAAAGGTATATGATACATGATTTGAACATGTATGACCACATGTGATATCTCTAAAGGGCAGTTGAGAGTTCTCTTTATTGATGTTAACCGGAATAATGCCTTTGGAAATTTTATGATAACACATAAAATCGATCCTTTTATAATCAGGTTCAGATCTTTTTATAACGATCATAACATGTACTGCAGCTCATCTAATGTTGATGTAGAATAAAAGAAATATAACATTTTGTTGGCAAATTTTTTCAGTCAGTTTCGATTTGCTCTTTAACTCCTTCTTGTTGCTAAGAAGATCACTCACCCTCTGCCTCTAACAAACGTTGGAATGTCATCTCCTTGACAACCCATTTATCGATTACATCCCTGATCTTCAGTGCATCTAACACAGGGTAAAACTGCCAAACAAAATGGCTGGCCTGTCTGTCTCGCTCTTGCTGTATCGCCAAGGTAACGGCATGAGGTGTGGTGGGTGCTTGCTCTTGGATCAGGCCATCTCGATTGGTTTTTGGTAAAGTCGCGGGATTCTTTTCTCGAGGTCGAATAGTTTCGTAAATATCTGATTTAAAGGATTTTTCTCTGGAAGACCGAGTGATCGTATCTGAAATATTGGATTGGTTTTCGATGACAGGAAGGTTTTTAACCATGAGGCTCCTTTCATCGTCCGTTCTGCCAAGAGTTAGACCGTGACCGCAGTTTAAGATGTCATCGGCGTTCTTTAAATCTATCCAACGGCGATATTCGTCATCGTTCCCATCGACGTGACAAATTTGACTGTTATCTAGATCACTTTCTTTCTGCAGTTGATTCTCATCCCTGGCCCCGAACACTTGAAATTCAAAGCAATTTACGGCGAGTTCTCGACAATCCATGAGTAAGTCTTCTGACATCTGCAATGACTGTATCGCACTCAAGGTGGTTAACGGTGGATTGTTCGTTCCCCGATATCTCGGAGAGAGCACTTCAAGGCTTTCGCGATCACTCTGGCCCTCCGTTAACCGTTCCTGATTCCTGAGATGATTTTTGGTTACAGTTTCGAGTACTTCTTTCATAACTTTCAACCAGATTTCAAGGGTTACCTTGGCAACGTGAGAATCAAAGCAAATGGAACTGTCATTCAGCTGAAACCTTTTAAGACCAAAAAAAAAAAAGAAGAAAGGAAAAGGAGAGAAACTTTCAATAAATAATATTTAGGCATTTTTTCAACGTGTGTAATTAGAGTAGACGCAAAGACAATAACAGTGACGTCAACCTATATGACAGAGAAGAATTGGACAAATGGGGAGAATCAAAATGAAGAAAGTATGCAGCGAATTTTTTTTTAAAAGACTATCAGAACTTGATAATCTTTATCTGATTTTAACAGAGTATATTTATACATACATACATACATACATACATACATACAGGATATTACTATATACACACAATCAAGAAAATGTTAATCTGTAAAAAACAAAACATGTGTAATGTGCATGAACATGAACACGTGCCTTAATTATACTGGAGCTCAAGTTTTGACAAATCTTTGTTTTTAAATAACATCTTCAACTTTTGCAGTCTTGGTAAATTCATGAGAATGGGCATATTTCAAAGCAGGATCGTTGAAAATCTTCAGACAAAAAGTCTTCTGACCACCTAAAGTTAGTCCAACTATCAAGAACAGTGAGATCACCATGGAAACAGAATAAATCAACATCTGAGTGACCAACCTGGCTGTCTCTGTTGCTTCCTCTAGAAGTTTGAGTTGCGTAGAGTGAGGAGATATCATGACCGCAGGAAACTTGTCCTCTCGTTGATGGGAGGAAGAGGAAGAACCATCTGAGGTTCGCAATCTTTTCAGCGGAGACGTTTTGTTCAACTTTTGTGAAAGACTAAAGTAAGAAAAAAAGCATGCACTCAGAATATGTAAAAGAACAATCACGTTATGATTTTTTTTTTTTTTTTGCTGTTAGTAGCAATTTTTAGTTTTGTTTACTTGCCTAAATAAACAAAAGGAAACATTTTTCTTATATTCCTGCAGTTCCAAAGTAAACTTCAAAGTGAACCTCAGGTTTTATATGTCCTGTGTTCTACCACATGAGCTATCCAGCCAATAGTTGGTGGAGATCCCCTATACAGCCATAAAGTTCTTTGCAAGTCAGAAGACACAGTGCCTTATAATCCTATCTTACCAACGATCACACCATAGTCTCTTTTGATACAACCTAGAGCAGGGGTTCCCTAACTGGGATGCATGCACCCCCTAGGGGTGCGTGAGTCCATCCCAGAGGGTTCGTGAGATGTTTCTGAAAGTCAAAACTAGAGTACTGTTTGTTGAACTAAAATCTGATATATCATATAATTTAGTAATGTACAAAAGTCGTACCTATCGACAAACTCTTTTTGTTTTTGTTCATTACAATATTACGCTTTGAACTTGATCTTTTACGAAGCACTGTTTTGCGTTTTATAATATTATAATGACAAAAAGTTTGGGATTAATGGACAACTCTGACATCCACAGGGGGTTCGTGGGGGGATAAAGTAAGGGAAACACTGGGATAGAGAGTAGCAGGATAGGATGCACTTCAAGAGAAATTTGGCTGTTTTTTACTACTGTAGACCTAGAAACGGAAATTTGATAATGCCTGACCTTCTGGTAACATTCTTAAAAGAATTCCCCATCTTCAACAAGCCATCTGGGGTGTGATGGGTGTTTTTGATGTTCTCTTCTCCCTCTGTTAAGTTGTTCCTCGGTGGACTGAACTCTCTGTTTTTCGTCGCAAAGTTGACATCAATTTCTTTGGTTGGACTCTGCTTAAGACTGGACGGGAAGAAATGTGGTGATGAACCCTTAAAAGTGGATGTCTTGGAGGGACTGGTGGATGGTGCAGGACTTGTTGGTATCGGCTTTGATGGTGAAGTTTTCGGACCCTTTACTGTCCCTGTAAGGATAAATTTGAATAGCAAAAAGAATTAATTTGGCAAATCGTGATCAATTGACCGACATATCAAAAATTGACCATGATATTTCTCACGTTGGATCTTATAAAAGCTTTGATACCTGTTTAGTTTTAATAACAAATCAATACTCCAATGTATTTCATTACCAGCAACACAAATGGGAAGTTATAGTTCAACTCAAGATTTTACTTTGGACCAATATCCTTTGTACTGAGGGTTAACTATAACCACAAATATGTCAGTAATAGTAGGGATTGTCTTAAAATACTACATTGGCTTCCAATAAGATTGCAAATTCAGCATAAGTTCCTGACTTTAGTGTACAAATTGGCTGAACAAAAACGCACCTCACTATCTGAGCGATCTCTAGGTGGAATTTGCCAAGAAGTAACCGGGACATGAAATCCAATCATATCTATCAACGCATATTAAATTCATTTCGCAAGAATTAAGACATTTGCTCCATGGTCCGTTAGTGTTATGGACCCAAAATGGTGGAACGATTTACCTAATGATATTAAAGAATCTTGATCTGTGGATTCTTTTTACATGTAAACTTAAAGGGTGTGAAGACTCACGCAAAAAGAAACGTCTAATGCTGGTAATCTGACCTAGTTTTGAATGAGGTGTAACAGAAGTGTTGACACCACCATCGATCCCAGAAAATACGCACACAGCTTGCTACCTTCGGTAATTAGACACTAGTTTTCAGTCAGTACAAACAGCTGTAAGCAATACCCACAGCACAGTACAAACGATACAGCGATGGACATCTCAGGTCCAGCTAAAGATAACAAGGTATCACGTTTCATTACTGTCTGTATTTTGTAGCGACAAGCAGAAAACTTCACTTGCAAGCAACGGAAAGTTAACTTTTTCAGAGCGCTACACGCGATTTGGGGCGAGTCTTCAATGCCTTTTAAATCACAGGTTAAATAAAAACAAAGAGGTTAAATGAAAGGTTTCAGCATACCTCCTTATTTCTGTATTGTCTATTAGGGCATTTTGTGAATATATTTTATATTCTTACTGCTGTACAGAGCATTCAAAGATTTTTTGATCCTGAAAAGCGCTTTATAAATATATGGATTTGAATTTGGATTTAACTAGAATGACATTATACCAGAAAGGTATTACACTGTACTGGTGGTACCTAACACAGACGAACAAATGATGTTGTGAACAGTGAGTGTAAAAGATGAAAACTAAATGAAACAAAAAATGATAAAAGGGATGAACATTTGCTCATGGTTTCAATTCACTTACCAATTTCAACAATCCTTGACTCCCTTCTTGATTTCTTCAACTTTTTTCGTTTCTCTTTCAAAACCACCGCTTTTGTGTCCTTCCCACCGGACGACAGGACGTCCTGCTCCTGGACAGGACTGTCCACAGGAACGACATCTGGAGACGACTCTCGTGGTACTCGAGCCGGCTCTGAGATGAACACATCTTCATCATCACGCAGCCTCTCGCTCTCTCCCATTGTGACGTCTGTTCCCCCGGCAACGTCTGTCGTCGTCAAGATGGTCTCGTCTCTCTTCATATCCATACCGACCGCTGCCACTTCACCTTCATCACCGTTCTCTGCTGGTTCATAGGCTAAATTTTCTGATCTTGGACGGAGCATAATTTCCTCACAATTTACAATTTTCTTGTCGTAAATTGCACCTGAGCAAGATGTGTTTTTCACAGCTTTTGTGGAGTCGACGCTGGCCTGAGGATCTCTACCATCACGCGAGGTTGCCTGCTCGGTAGACAAATCAGCCAAAGGACTTAATTCCTCCGGCGTGTCGTTACATTCATGTCGCATAGTAGTGGTTTCAAGAATCACTCGTGATTCTGTCTCTTGCGGGTTAGGCAAATCAAACGTAGAGGAACCATCTCTCTCACAAACCGGTGTGTCCGTTTGCAGCGAAGAGTCGGTACAAGAATTATCATCTGCCGAGATTCCTGATGGGTCATGCTTTATCAACTTTTCTTTCTCTTCTTTCTCATCGGACGAAATGTCGGCCTTGTCTTCGGTAACATTCTCTGTATTTCCAGTGACTCTACAGTTTATCGCTGCATTCTTTTCATGTGTGACATGACTAGCACAACAACCGATACTTTCCCCCCTTGCAAGACCTCTCAACTCTTCCTCCTGGGCGGTACAAACTTTCGACGACGATACCCCATTATTGGAGGTTTCGTCTGCTATCGCTGGATCTGTGTCTTCGTGTGTCGCGTCTGTGTCACTGATGACCTCTGGTGACCTTTGGCCCTTCATTTCTGTTGTATGACCTGAACTCTGACCTTTCGACGGCACTATTTCACTATCCGTGACTTTATCTACATCTTCCGTACCGTCATGCTTCATTTCCCTGTCGTTTCTGACCTCTGGTGACCTCTGTCCTATGACCTCTGGTGACCTCTGTCCTATGACTTCTACCAAAGGCTTTGAACTTTGACTTTCCAAAGACAGCAACACGTTATGAACTGTTCGATCCACATCTTCTGTGTCTTGATGTCTGGCCTCTGGTGGCTTCTCATCCTCCACTTTGTGAACAACATCTGTTATCATCACTCCATCCATCTCGTCATCATCATTAGCACCAAATTCTGAAACGACTACTCCGGAAATATCCTCGCCGGCAGCTCGTTCTAAGTTCTGACCCTGATTGCAACTCTCCGCTCCTGTCACGAGTATGTGGCCTTCGTCGGAATTCTCACTTGGGTTTCGCCTCCGTATTACATGTATGCCCGATTCCAGCCTTACGACATCTCCAGAATCATTGCTACCGTGGCTACTCGCCATGGAAACGGTGTCTCCTTGGGTCAGCTCCAGCTCGGACAACATTTCTCTGAACACCTTCACCGAATCATCCGGTTCGTTTGATTCTTCGAGTCTTTGCAACATGCTTCTCATACTCTGTACAGACAAATGAGTCCGAGAAATTTTGCGCTTGATACAACTCTGGAAAGTTAAACATATCTGTAAACTTTCCGTCATTCTATTTCTACGAAACAACTTCGCAGCACACCTGGCGATCCCGCAGAGACTATACTTGCGAATTTGTTGATCGGAATGAAGACAGTAAATGTCCTTTCTGAACAGAGCCACGCTTAGAACATCTGCAAGAAAGAAATGAGAGCATTATTATTTATAAAGTGTTTGAATGAAAATTTTGTGATCTAATTTAAGCTTACATTCGATACTTACAGGGATGAGATTTGTTTTCTTTTAATAAACTACTTTTCTACTACAGAAAGGCTGTATTGGTAAATACTAATCTTCAGAGAGAGATTATAAGGATGTTAAATTCAACCTTCAGAACAACGCTTTGTCTAACATCATATAAGTTTTAAGTGATCGCTCTGAGACAGTTCGCCTGTGTTATAGCAGAGAATGACCGTGGATGCAATGCCTTTACACAGGTGGGTAAAAGAAGCTTCCAAAAGTGGGATGGGGCACAACATCAGAGGGGCACTTTCTCATTCCACAACCACCACTAGTTATGCTATAAATGGATACACACAGGCCATATCACTTAAATATATACAGTATGATGTGTTAGTATGCTATCAATTCTATTTATTGAGATTGTTTATTATTAACCGTGCTACAAAAAGATATGGGATGCCATTTTCAAAAATAGCATGTACAGACTGAAAATAAATAATTAAAATAAAATATTAAAATTAACAAAGGCTTAAGATATCCAAAAGACAGTTCTTCATCAAAGGGGCACATTTTATTCGCCAGTTGGGCACATGTGCTATTTTGGAAAAAAGTGGTGGGGGCACGTGCCCTCAGCGCCCCGCCCCCTGGCTCCTCACCCTGTGAAATGACACCACTCATGGTCTCAACATCAAAAGAGGAAGCCATCTTTCTCCCACACATCTTCACCCTCACACAAATCTGTTTCCCTTCATCTTTTCTACTCATTTATTTAATATTTCTTTGAAGTAACACGTCTGCTTCATCTTCCTATTGACATATTTGTTTCTGTTTTCATTTGATGAAGCAATCAGAGAGGATGAAATGATTGCTCCTTTAAACTTAATCTTACAGTTCGGCCCGTTACCTTTTATCGAATCCGTCCAAAGGATGACCTGAACATTTTCTAGATCAAGAATGTATATACCACTAGAAGCCAGAGCTAGTATAAAATGGTCACTGTTGAAAGGAATAAAATATGAGAAAAAATCTTCAAAATTCATGACAAATAAATGGGTGATTTTACACTGAAATAAGCAGCTACAATGCCCCCCAAAAAGAAATAAACTCATGTTAATGCATTACAGATTTTTATTGATTATTTTTTTTTATTATTTTAAACTGTTATTCAGTAAAGATATGAATAATATTAACGAACAAATCACTTGGCTTGTTTTAGGCAATGACAGTATTTCAGATTCAGTCTGTAACAAGCACGATATATTGAGGGGTCAAAGGTTAAACCTAATAAAATAGAATTTTTGGCACATCTGCATATTACCTTTTTCTTATAATTGAACACTTTATGATACAAGTCCTAATCATTCATTGGAAACAATAAAAAGGGAATAAATAATTAATTAGAACTGAAAACATACTTGACATGGATTGAATTGATTCGTGTTTGATCTTCTCCGTGGTAAAATGCATCATTAAAACTCTTTAAACAGATAACAAATTCTGAATATTTAAAAAATTTATTCAATCAGTTTGTAACAATGAAGTGCATTGACTCATAGCTCTTAATTTCCATTGTTGATATACAAAACGTGGATGTGACCATTGCACAATGAGGAAAAAAAGTCAAAGAAAGTTTATAAATCTGCTACCTTTTTTAAATCATTTGTTGTTCAAATTAAAGTTTCATACAAACCTTATCATCCAAAGTTTGGAGAATATCAAAGACTGAGCTGTGTTAGGAATTTCAGGAAGAAATCTTGGAAATTTTGACCTGTAAAAAGTAAACAATATATTTTAAATAATATTGAACTATTGTCACTAAATTAAGGACACAAATTAAATACAAATTATATCTAAGGACAAAAACAATGTCTGTACTGACAGAATATTCATTAAATATTAAAACTGACAATGGTTTTTATCTGAAAATTCCACAGCTCAAATTGTTTTCACCTCCAGAAATGAAGACACTATAGAAAGATGGGTGATTCCATTTTAAGATAAGGGTAATAACTAGTAACATGCAATGAACTTCCCCTGCAGGCAAGTAACTAGCAATAGTTGATGGCGGTGCTTTATCGCCAGTTTCGGATTATTTTAATAATGCTTCCATTCACTAACTCAGTTTTAAATCCATCAACGAAGATACTGTAGAATGATGGGTGGTTCCATTTTAGGTTCGGTTTATACTGTGTAGGTTACGATTATTATCGAAACCAAAAATTACAAATTTCTTTTTCTTTTGTTGTCCAACCAATCTTTTTGTCTTAGTCATTAATCACATGCAAAACACAAAATTTGGAAAATTGGATAAAAGTTAATAAATCCTGAGATATGATAATTTAACTAACAGAACATGCGTAATCATCACATTATTATGGCAATGAAACACAATACTCACTGAAGGGACACCACAGGTAATGGCGGAACAGCTAACAGTTTCTTAAACTGGTGAGTTTTTAGAACTTCTCCATTGGTATTGGCCTGTTGCGAGGAAGTAGGTATAGATTACACTTTCTTTTTTATTAAAAATTAACCATAAATATATAAGGTATGTTTTCCTACATTTTCCTCCAAAAACTGTTATTCCAACAAAACCATATATTTAAGGATCTTTGCTTTGCGAAAAGACATTGCTTGTCTATTGAAAAAATAAGCAGTTGTATCAGCATCAATAGACATCCATAAAACTCTAGACTGCCTATTACAACACTGGATCTGAAATAAAAGCCACTGCCTGAATAGTCACTATGTATGTATTTTTGATCCTCCTGCAAGCAGGAACTCGCGAAGAAGCCATCAATGGCTTATCAAAGCCGCAAGCTGACCGAAGTCAGTCTCTTAGATTCATATTTAACGTCCATGATTATGAATTGTCAATTGTCAACAACTATGTAACTGGACGACATACATTCATCTTGGAGTGACTCAAACTGGGGACCTTATGATTAAAAGGCACCGGCGTTAACCACTGAGCTAAAACTCCTTAGCTAACACTATCATTCATTGGAAAGCTTCTGAGGGTTATGCAAAATGGTGGTATCAATTTTCTATTTTTTAAAGCTTTCAAGCAGACGAGTCATTTCCCATCAGTATTTTGTGAAGCCTGTAATTTGCTGTTCCTTACAGTTGGTAAATCATTTGCATATATATCAAGGGTTTTGTTGCATTTTTCTTAAAATATTCCTAAGCAGTGGCGAGCAGTAGGGGAAGACGTGTATCATTGGCTAAAATGTGCTTTCTTTCTGGATATTCTCTCTTTTTCTGATTAATAAATTTTGTTCAACTTATTTCACTGACTGACTTACTCAAACACTGACTGACTGACTGACTCATTCAGTTATTTACAATCCTTTCTTCTAATCGTCTTACCGCCTAATGAACGGTAGGAAGGTTGACATGGCATTGTCTTACAGTATAGTGGAGTAACATACTAGCGAATAATTAATGATGTGTCAAAAAGTAGTAAGTACCTCCCAGATTCGACTTCCTGGTCTTGCTGACAAAACCACCGCTTCTCGGCCACCGTTCGATGACCTATAAAAGCAAGCTCCGAAAAATCCTTCCCTGAAAATTGGAAAAATTTATCCAAATGTAATTCAAATTTATTTCTCTCATGTGACATTTACAAAACGAAAATAGGTGAAAAGTATAATTAAGAGAAAATGTAATAACTGGACACCAAGAAAACAAATTACTATTCAAAGGTCTGACCTTCGGATAAATATGCATGGCAAAAACAAAGCATATGGTGAATTATTTAAAACACTTTTAAACAGAAAATATACATAAGTTGGAATGTCATGGGTTTTTTTGTTGCTAATTATGAGGCCTCTGTTTGAGTGTCTTGAAAGAAGGTTAAGATTGTAAATGCTATAGATTCAAGCTGTTGGCCTATTTTTGCTTAATTTCTATGACTTTTCACGTTGACATGACTTTTCTCTCTGTCCAACTCACACAGGATCGAGGATTCACTTTCAATTAATTCACAATCTTCTTTATTGCAGACGTCATGTTATATTCGTTGGCTTCTTAAAGAAGTTAAAACATGAATTCATACGAAAAATTAATTTGAGCTTACCGTAACTTTTTACCAATTGTTGTACATTTCTTTCTGTAACAGATAAAAGTATAAAGCAGAAAATTAGGGTTAAAAAAAGTATAAAATTACAAATCTTCACTGTTAGCGTTTCGTTTTGTATGTTAGTATTAAGAAATTAAATTTACAACCATGCCAGAAGAAAGATATGTTGAGTTGTAAGTGTTTGCACATTGCCACGGTTACTTACTGTCTCAGAGATGCAATGAGAATCTACCTAAAGGACAGGAATGGCAGTATTGCATTATATCACAAAAATAAGACCAGAAATTTTTATATGTGCCTTGTTCACCTGTTGAAAATAATAAAATCATTGCTAGGCCTGATACATATTTCACAATTTTTTTTCCATGCAAGTTAATTCTGCAGAGCATATAATAGGCTTTGGTAAACCTTTTTTTGAAGCTTGCAAGTTCCCCCCCATGCGTGCTCTAAAAGTTATCTGGCAACAAATTGCAATTTCAAGCCATTTTCTTAAGAAATTACTACAAATATTTCGGGTTACGAATCTCCATATTTATTCTTAGGATATAAGTATTCAAAATGACAAGATTTTTACCACCCAGGATTCATGGGAGTCTATGTATGAACTTTTAGATTGAACTTGATCTTCAAATTTAAATTAATTTTATTGGTATGCTTGTAAAATATAGCATATTTCAAACCTTTTTGTGAAACAAATATGGATACGGGTAAGAGTTGAAACCAACAGGTCGTCATTGACAAAATCTAGTTGAACAATTTGAGAATCTGCCTTGAGGATGACTTGCGAGAGAAGTTTAAAGAGTCCGGACGGCTGTATGGGAAAAGGAGAAGAGAAGAAAGAAAGTTGGAACACGAAATCTAGCTAGAATGTCATTCAAGTCTTCTTTGATTAACGGTAGAAAATTATATGCACTACAATAACGAGGATATTATCGTGGCTGAAGATAATTGCTTTGAATAGACCAAATTGCCGGAAATTTCCTGCATCGTGCCATAAAGAAGCACATTTGCATACTACTATGGTGTATGGCAGAGATATGAATTTTGCATCTGGCAACAGCAGAGAGAATGATGTCATCGCTGCTGGAAATGCTTAAATTGTTTAATGTGGCATTATTTATATCACTCAACCAGGGAGGAAAATAATATTTCTATGACAAAAACAAAGGTTTTGATGAAATTCTGCAGAGATCATTGTGAGAAAAAACATTCCAAATATGTATATATTTACAAAGCTATTGATCCCAACCAATAAAGAGGTGGACAAGCTTTTTATGGTGTGTTTTGTACAAAAGCAGTA
This sequence comes from Apostichopus parvimensis, assembly GCA_000934455.1. Taxonomy (NCBI): domain Eukaryota; kingdom Metazoa; phylum Echinodermata; class Holothuroidea; order Aspidochirotida; family Stichopodidae; genus Apostichopus; species Apostichopus parvimensis. The sequence continues at coordinate 20,291 of KN883784.1, forward strand.
CAAGATTTTTTAAGGACTGCTTCCAACGGAATCTGACAGTGAACTTTCTCCCAGTCAATGTGCAAATGTAATCATCGACTCAGAAAGCAACATTGGTCATATTTTGAGGCCTTACGAATAGATGGGCTGGGACTACAGCCTAGGAAAATCATAACATGGTCCACCTGGGTGAAAGGTTGGAGAGTGAGGGGGAATTATCGTACCTTCTTACTGTCCACGTTAGTGATGGTTACCCATCCTCTCTCATCTCCGGCGAATACTCTGTTTCCTGACTCATCCCAAGCCAGACAGGTTATACCTGCATCTTTGTGAGTAGTGCTGGTCAGAATCTGGACGGGGTTTTTACGCTCTTCGATGTTGAGCTCCCAGACGACTATTAGACTGTCCCTATGACGGAAAGATAATGACACTTTTGAGAGTTAGACTGCAAT
>KN883784.1:20771-32354 GCA_000934455.1 Apostichopus parvimensis
TTCTGTAACAGATTAAAGTATAAAGCAGGAAATTAAAGGTTAAAAAAAGTATGGAATTCCAAATCTTCACTGTTAGCTATTCGTTTTGTATGTTACTATTAAGAAATTAAATTTACAACCACGCAAGAGGAAAGATATGTTGAGTTGTTAAGTATTCCCACATTGCCATGGTTACTTACTGTCTCAGAGATGCAATGAGCATGTACATAAAGGACAGGAATGGCAGTATTGCATTATATTATAATAATAATAATAATAAGTAATATTTATATAGCGCATAATCAGCAAAGCTGCTCAAAGCGCTTTACAAATGTAAAACTGAAAAACAAATAGTAACAAAAACCAAAATATTAAATATATAGAACCAATAGGCAAAAAATGTAACTGCCAAAAGCAACAATATAAAAAACACACCCGTACTACACGATACTAGAAACTAAAACACAATAGACCAAAACAATTTCAGAAGTATGTAAATAGTAAAATAGATTAAATCATAAAAAAATAAGATCAGAAATATTACATGTTCCTCGTTTACCTGTTGAAAATATCATGGCTAGGCCCGATACATATTTCACAATTTTTTTTTCCATGCAAGTTAATTTTCTGCAGAGCATATAAAAGGCTTTGGTAAACCTTATTTTGCAGCTCGCAAGTTTTCCCCCACATGTGCTCTAAAAGTTATCTGGCAACATTTCAAGCCATTTTCTTACGAAATTAATACTAATAAAATATTTCGAGTAACGAATCTATATATTAATTCTTAGGATATTAATATGCCAAATGACAAGTTTTTTACCACTCAGGATTCATGGGAGTCTACTGTATGTATGAAGTTTTAGATTGAACTTATTAAATTTAAATTGATTTTTTTATGTATGCTTGTTAAATATAGCATATTTCAAACCTTCTTGTGAAACAAACATGGATACGGGTAAGAGTTGAAACCAACAGGTCGTCATTGACAAAATCTAGTTGAACAATTTGTGAATCTGCCTTGAGGATGACCTGAGAGAGAAGTTTAAAGAGTCCGGACGGCTGTATCGGAAAAGAAGAATAAAAGTTGGAACACAAAGTCTAGCTAGAATGTCATTCAAATCTTCTTTGATTAACGGAGAAAAATATATGCACTACAATAACGAGGATATTATCGTGGCTGAAGATAATTGCTTTGAAATCGACCAAATTGCCGGAAATTTCCTGTATCGTGCCATCAAGAAGCACATTTGCATGCTACAATGGTATATGGCAGAGATATGAATTTTGCATCTGGCAACAGCAGAGAGAATGATGTCATCACTGATGGAAATGCTTAAATTGTTTAATGTTGCATTATTTATATCACTCAACCATAGAGGAAAATAATATTTCTATGACAAAAACAAAGGTTTTGATGAAATTCTGCAGAGAACATTGTGAAAGTAAACATTCCAAATGTGTATAGATAATTAAGCTATGGGTCCCAAATCAAGAAGAGGTGGACAAGCTTTTGATGGTGTATTTTGTATAAAAGCAGTACAAGATTTTTTTAATGACTGCTTCCAACGGAATCTGATAGTGAACTTCCTCCAAGTCAATGTGCAAATGTAATCATCGACTCAGAAAGCAACATCGGTCATATTTTGAGGCCTTACGAATAGATGGGTTGGGACTATAGCCTAGGAAAATCACAACATGGTCCACCGGGGTCAAAGGTTGGAGAGTAAGGGGGAATTATTGTACCTTCTTACTGTCCACGTTAGTGATGGTTACCCATCCTCTCTCATCTCCGGCGAATACTCTGTTTCCTGACTCATCCCAAGCCAGACATGTTATACCTGCAGCTTTGTGAGTAGTGCTAGTCAGAATCTGGACAGGGTTTTTACGCTCTTCGATGTTGAGCTCCCAGACGACTATTAGACTGTCCCTATGACGGAAAGATAATGACACTTTTGAGAGTTAGACTGCAATGGAGTGCTTGACTACAACAGGCTCGGTGATGTGATATTGCAACACTACGACGGTGACCACAAAACTTCAAATAACACTATGTGGCTATCACCACGAGTGCTATAAACTTTCTACAGCTCTGTAAAATGACTACAACACAACAAAATGACTACAACAGTAACAACACTATCATTTGACTACAACATTGTAATTGATTACAACACTATACATTGACAACAATACTATGAAAATGACTACAAAACTACACAACGACTACAACAATATGGAAATAACTGCAACACTATGAAAATGACTACAACACTATGAAAATGACTACAACACTAAGAAATGATGTCAACACTACCAAATGACTACAACACCATGAAAATGACTACAACACTACCAAATGACTACAACATTAGCAAATGACTACAACATTATGAAAATGACTACAACACGTACCATGAAAAGGCAACATTTCAAAGAGACCTACGTATAATTTTGAAATGAAGTACTGTATGAAGAAAGCACTTTTGTTCTAGTAATTCCCCAATTAACTACCAGTATCTCATGCAGAGTTGTAAGTTTGAGAAACTTATTGAATGTACCATTCCAAACACTAAAGGCATGTGCAAACAGACCAACACTATAGTGCTTATAATTACTTACCATGTAACAACAGCCAGCCTATCACATCTTCTTGAAAACAGCAGTTTGGAGATTGATCCATTCTGTAGACCAGAACGAAAGAACGTTCAGATTTATCGATTAATCCAAAAGATACTTTGAAAACTTTAACTGATCTTGTACCAGTCACAAAAATACTACATCATCCTTGGGTGACTTTCAAGCAATCTTATTACCAGGGCCCATAGATTGATTAAATATATATAGCATTTGACAATGACCCCATCCCTAAATAACTAAATAATCATACTTACATTTCCTGATAATTGTAAAATGTACTTCAAGTTATCTCTTTGAAAAATGTACACACTGCCAGTCGAGGCTCCCAATGCAATATGCTCCTTACTGACATCCAAAGCCGAGTACTGTTTGCAATAAATGAACAATAAAACAAAACAAAATAAAAACATGAAGATTGCATTATTGTGAGATAAAAATGCTACACCAATTGGCTGCAGTTATACTTGTGACGATTACCAGAATAGTTGACTCGATATTTCAGCTCAGAGACGACTTAATCGAAAGACACGAGTCACAAATAAACCTCTGTCATGAAAAATACATTATGTGTCCTACATGTTCAACAAGTTGATTCCTATATATCAGAAATAAGTCAAGCTATAGTCTAAACACTACAGCAATATTTCATTACCAAAAAATGCTATGAAGTTATTTCATATTTTTCCAGATATTATCTGCAATACTTACATTTACACTTAGAATAATTTATCTTCATCAAGGAATGAATATAAATTAAAATCTGCGATTCCATCCACAATTTTGGTAAAGATATTAAGAATTAATCGTAATTAATAATGGATGCACTGTCAGCCTATGGGCATATAAGTCAGTCTTGTTGCTTGTTTGTATTAATGGGTTTAAAAAATTAATTTTAAGTCTTTCAAAGGTGATTAACATTGCCCCAAAATTAGTACAAGGTCTATGCTAAGACTGCTAAACACCTTTCAAAAACACTGTACTTTCCCCAGGGTTCCAAAAATTCATAATTAATAATTCCCTGGAACCATGAAAAGTGTTCACAAACTAAATTTATCCGAATTTTAAGTAAAAACTTAACGATGCAGACTCCCCATGTACTAAAACCATCAAATCTTCTCTGACACAATTCACCATTCTAATGATTGTTTTGCTTTAACACCATACAGACTTTACTTTAATAATTACTTTAATACATTAATTATTAATTAATTATTACATAAATTACAAATAATTACATTAAGATTGTGGCAATAAGTTACCTTAATTCTAGCCGAGTGTTTGATTGGCTTCAGTAGTTCATCTTGCGATTCAAGCTCAACCAATAAATGAGAAAAATCTTGTGGCGTCGTGGTTTTGGCTACCCCTTTACCATTCCCATTATCAGTGGAAGGAGCTACTTCTGTTGCCATGGTTATGCTTCATTATGCTCCTGTTATGGAATCAGTAATTCAGAGTTGTACAAACATTACTAAATTATCTGTAACTCACTTTCAATGGACAAAGAATGCTTCAAAAACCTTGAAATAAAGTTCTGTCAAATTTGAGTCAACAAAAAATTATTATTAAAATGATGATCTGTACATGAAAAGATTTGGTCTACAGTATAGTTTAGTTTCAAGAATCAGGAAGCCTTACAGTAGCTTATTTGAGACCCTATCCATGTTAGATCGTGGATGAACCGGCTAATTTCATGCCTTCTCTTTTTGATAAGTGTTCAGAGGATAACCAGGCAGGCCAGGGGTGTGAATTCGCTCCCATTCCTGCTCCCGGGACCGCCACTTAATGTTCCCACCCATGGACGAGAGTGTATACCCCATTATCTGACCACTTTCTCAAATACCCATTCGACATCACTGCAGTGCAGCCATGATGAACAGAGTTGTTAAAAAACCAAGCGAAGAACAGAAACAAACCCCTTTTACCAAGTTCACAAACCAGAAATACCAAATCCACAGCCTCTGTATGCTATATTAGGCCTATGAACACTACATAGAAATTAACAATGTTATGTGAAGAAAGGAGAAAAAGATGTTGTTATGTTAGAAGGAGTCGATAATTTGCCTTCCTGTGCTCAAAATGAGAGTAGCTTACTGTGAATTCGGGAGCACTATGGTATAGGATTATTGGTCAAATCATTGTCCAGGACTAGCCTAGAAAGTTTTCAGCCGTATTTATTACATGCTTTGAGTGAAGTACCTCAAAATCCAGGCCCTGTTTAAAATTCTGTTAGCCCAAACAAAGTCTCCCACTATATCCACTGTATGCTTTACTTCTAAGGCTCGGGTAGAATGCTAGACCTATTAAAAGAATGTAATGGTATGTCAAAGCCTAATGTTATGGTAGCCTACACATAATACATTGTTACTATCGAACGTATTCTTCAGACGCAGGGTAAGACGTGCACCATAAGGTTAGGCTTACATTAACCATTGCTTACCATTGCAAATCTTGAAACTTTCTCACCTACACTTTTGCTTTTGGCTTCCATCTCAAGATCACTTTGTGTTGAATGACATTGACTCATTGTCACCCGTAAAATGTACAGAGGGAAGTGTGTACAACTTTCGTGAGGAAATGGTTACAGGGAAATTCCCTCATAGCCACATGACTCTAGTCACAACATCTGTGACACAACTACTTTACAAAGGGTGAATAAATAAACCAACTTAGAGTTTATCATTTAAGCTGATATCATATTGAATTTTCAAAACGTTTAATTGTTGTAAATGATTATTATTTGCACCTATAGTAATAAAATGTTCAGAATTGTAAAACAATATCACCAGTTCTGACTTTGACAAGCCCTTAGAGTTATATGTTCCCTACAAGTTGGCACAGTTCATGTAGGGCATAATATTCAGCAACAAATGTTACTGTAGTGTTAGTACTGCAACTGTTAAAGAGCGAATAACCGAGGGAAGTTGCTGAGATTTGACCTAAGACTTGTAAGAACTCAATCATTTGTCTAAGATTTGGTAATTTCTTGAGCTTTCAGAATAGTCTGCTCCTTTTTGAATATCTCCTTGCTAATATAATAACCAAGTTAGACTTTCTCTCCCATTGCGGAAGAATCCTTTTTGTGCGTAGGCCTAGGCTACATTAAGCCTAAGCTAATCTAGACTATAGACTGTGACCCCAGGAATAAGTACTTTTAGCTGCCTAGGTTGTGCAGTAGTTGCTGTCAAGGCTGTACCTTGACTGTTATTGTTAGTTGTTACAATTTCTCTACTGCATCGAAATCGAGGTAAGCCCCACGTCCAGCCTATCCTCATTTCCCTGTTTTTAACAACATTTTCTGGCAGATTTTACAATAATTGTAATCCCAATTCATTCATGAAATCACAGATCATGGCAACAACATTGAATAATTTCACATAGCCCTGTAATGCACATTGAAAATATGTTTATGCTTTAAGTTCAAACTTTAAAAACTACTTTAGGTAGAGGCCTGAACCTTTATGGGGGGGGGGGGGGGGGGGAACCAGAGGGGAATCACGAATTTTATACTGTAGGTCGTGCTGCCCTGGGATAAGTGACGGTTACTCCCATGTACAGGGATTGGGACCTCTCCCCTTCCCCCCCCCCCTTTCTCCCGGAGAAAAATAACATTTAGACGTCAAATGGTGCATTTGGCAGCATACTTAGTGGTCAAATTTTGCCCCTCCCACCCCCTCTCCCAGGCATGACCCTGGCTACATGATATGTACAATAAGTGACCATATATGCAAATTTCTTGTCTCAGTTCATTTTCTTGCAGTTTTATACTTGAAAGAAAGACAGGGTTTAAAACACTTGGAAAGTAGAGACTTGTAATAATGTGTCTGTCGTGGCTGGCTGCAGAACTCTCCTGGCTTCCGATCCTGGTCGGCCTCTTACTCCTATGCAGTATTCTTATTCCGTAAGTGACCAGTACCTACAGTGTACATGGTTGTATATATCTTCAAGTGTTTCAAGTAGAATTGATTAGAAATTTCTATATATTGACTTTTGATTCCTGAAGTCCCAAAATGAAAGTCTCTGTCACACAAAAGAACTCACCGAATATGAGTGCAAACGATTTGTTAATACAGTATCCCTTTAATATGTAGGTTGTTTTTTTAAATAGTGAACAAGTCCCAGACCTTTTATGATATCAGTATTGAAGATCTGCACTTTTAAACGGTAAAGTGGCTGGGACTTTACAAATGAGAAATCACTCATTAACTGTTGATATCAGGCATCTACAGTAGTTTCTCTTTCTGTGATAAAATGATCCAGATTTTACATCTATACAGTAAAATCTAATTCTAGTGCTAAATTGTTGGTGGCCTGGCCTTGATAAGCTCTGCTTCTGCCAGGTCTCCCCCACTTCACATCATTTGTATGTATATCCATTGTTTAATTTCTATGGAATGTATTTGTATTGTATATTCAAATGTTATATGTTCACTTTGTTTATATTATGGTGAAGTGGAAATAAATAGTTTTTCAATTTCAATTTCAATTCATTCTTGTTTGAAAGCCCTTAAATACTTATAAAATCATTAGAAAGGAAACCCTTAAATTATGTCATGCAGTTTTAGACTTAACATTCAACTTTCATTTCATTTTATTTGTGTTACACAGTTTGGCTGCTACTAATTAATCCTCCACAGTGTCAATAAATTCAATAAATATGTGATTTGTATCCACGGACATAATCAATATGTCCAACGTTGCACGTTATACAGTGTTATGATTAAGTTTATACACTGTATGTCAATTATGAGCAGGTTACAATCTGAAACAAATCACTGTGCTATATCTTAATATTTCTTGAACCATGTAAAGACATGTCGATTGAAATGTATGTCATTGCTTCTATAGGCAATACAATAGATTTCCTCCCTCTGGCGAAATAAAATGAAGGGACATGTCACCAAAAAAAAAACCCAAAAAAGATGCTAGTTGTTGAAATCAATCTCTGAATTCTGCTGTGTTAAATATTGTTCCACTTCACAAAGTAAGCAAAGCTTACATCCTTCCTCTTCTGGAAGGAATAGCCGTAAACCTCGGAAAAGTTTGCTTAAATTCCTTTCTTCCTCCCGAGCTCATTTTCATCAAGACTCTTTCTCTAGTTACTAAGACTTTTTTTTAAATTACGAAACTATGTTGCTGTTGATTTAACTACTGTTGGTACAAGTCTGATGAAATAACTCTTAATATCTTACCATAAAGTATTAAGATAACACTACATCCGTATTTCTTATACCCATGTTGGAAATTTTGTTGAACAGCAGATCCTTGCCTAGTGAATGCTCGGTCTTTAATAAAATGTTCAAAGTGTGTATGTGCACAAGAATATTCACACAAGTTTGATGCACGTACGTACTTCGTCTATAGAAATTTCCTCAATAAATACTTTCGTTCCGTCTGTACTGTGGGAAAGTTTAATTGCTGACAAAAGAAGTTTCATAAATCATTTTACAAACAGAACATTCAACTTGCATTTTAAAGCTGCTGATACTGCAACTAATGTATTGTTCACAACAAATCAATGACTTTCTTCCCCCCTTGCACTTTAAAGGGACTCTGCACTTGAAAGTGTTGGAGTGACGAGAAACATCACTTGATGTTTAAATACTGCACAGCAGACCTTTCACCCTTTGCATTCACAAAAACAGGCAGATTTTAACATTTTTCATTCTAAATATCAGGGACATTTATATGGAGAAATTTGAGAGAAATGGGCAAAATCCTACTTAAATATGACAAGAAAGACCAACCAGTATAAACAAATAATCTAGCAACATTTTCGGGGTTTCAACAGATCAGATGTTTACAAATTTAGAAAACATAAATAACAGAACTGACAAACAATTGGTAGTTTAGAATACTGATGTTATTTGCAGCAGAAGACAATGGATAATTTATAAGCAAATTATAAAACTATTTCCCTTAAAAAAAAAAAGAAGATTTTTCTTTATATTCCTAGCCTTAGTAATACTGTAGTCTACATGCACCCCAATTCTAATTCCAATTTAGAGAAAAGTTTAGAAAGTAGATTTTGCCAGATTAGCAGACGAAATCTGGCGAGGAGGGGATTACTTCGTAGTAGAATCAATCTTTTTTTTTTCCTTTTTTTTCCCCCTTCGTATTGTGTAACCAATGCCATACGTTTAGCCAGGTGTCTGCTGGTTTGGTTTACATATCTACCGTATTTAAATAATGATTTTTGCGTTGTCTTTTCTTTTCAAGGTATTGCATTGCAGTCAAGTTGGGTCATGTGATCGCTGGTCTACCATTCATCAGCGACACTGGTGCCATGCCACCAGAAAGCTGTGTCTTTGGTCAGTTACTCAATATGACAGCAGCAGCAGGTAAAATTATACAAGTTTTGTATCAAAAACGACGTCATTAAATGTACGATTAAAGCTTAGTGAATTTGGGGTTTTGTGGGAGACTGCAGATCTTTTAGAGTTTGGGAGTTGTCAGCCGACCACAGTTGGAAAATCTACATAATTTGTCTTAATTTGTTCAAATATTGCCATTCATTGTAACTAATTGGGGTGCCCTTATAATTATCTCTTTCCATTCCTGAAGGACCGCAGGTGAAAACCGTTCTCAGTTGCTCTCCTAATTGGATTAAGTTAAATTGACATGCAATCACTTAGATACACCATAATTTTAGGGTATTTAACTGACGATAACTAGCGATAAGATGTGCTTAAAAGAGAACCAACCTCGAAAATCTTTTGACGACTTCCTCTCTTTCTCTTTCTCATTTAGCTTTGGCATGCATCTTCATCAGGTTCAAACAGGTCGGAATCGCTGCCGAGGGGAATAACTCTGTGTCGCTTATGAATCGAGTTGGTTTCGTCCTGGGAATCATAGCTTGCTTTGGAATGTCCTTAGTGGCAAACTTCCAGGTTTGTGTGCAACCACGGTACCTTGAAATCAAATTGTTATTTGGGTTACGAAGGGCCTTGGCCTCCTATCGACAAAGTAGTGAACAGATGCACTCTCCCTCTTTAAGTCGATACCATTCGAAAAAGAAATAAAAAAATGTTGCTGCGAAAAAACATGACTGTCTATGTTATATGAAATGACAATTGCCTCGGTATATTTGTTAAATTACTGCTGCCAGCTTGTGAAAAGATGCAGTAGTTTGCTCAAAATGGATACCATGTGAATTAAGATAAGGAGTAAGAAATGTAACCATGGAAAACTTGACATCTATGTTATATAAAATGACAATTGCCTCGGTATGTTTGTTAAATTACTGCTGCCAGCTAGTGAAAAGATGCACTAGTTTGCTTAAAATGGATACCATGTGAATTAAAGATAAGGAATAAGAAATGTCGCCATTGAAAACATGAATGTAGACCTATGTTAAATGACAATTTGCTTAGGTCTGTCAAAAGTGTTTCAAAATATTCTTTGATACCTAGATGGCTTTTTTTCTTTCTTTTTTTCTTTCTATGCAGGAGTTAAACGTTGCAAGTGTTCACATGATCGGGGCTATGATGTGTTTCGGTGTCGGGAGTATTTACACCATACTACACACGTGGATAAGCTTTAAGCTTCGAAACAGGGGTTCGGTCACCTGCCTGAGACTGTTTCTCTCGGTCTCCTGTTTCTTTCTCTTCATAATAAGTATCCTTTTACATAAAAAAATAAATAAACAGTCAGAATTCGTGATAAAAGCTGCCAATCTCTTGACCAATTAACGGTTGGTCCTACATTGTTTTTTTTTTAAGTTCAAGAAGCCTATTGTTTTTGGTGGAGGTCAAAGGTCATTTAGGGTCATCAGAGGTCAAATCGTGAAATCCTTGTAAACATGTACACCATCACTATACATTACGTCAGATTCATGAAGAAAACTGCTCATGTTACATCATCGAAACCACAATGCATTTTTGCATTCTGGTTTTGATATACATTACTCCATATTTTTGGTCATGAAGACAAGCCATAGACTGTTGGTCTAATATACCCTGCTATCTAATTGTATGTATCTCACCTTTACATGACCCTACCCGTCCTTTAAATGGATCGAGATTTGCAAATGAGGCAAAAACAAGGGGGATTTTTCTTTTGGGGAGGGGGGGGGTGGGAAGGGCTTGTTCCTATAAGTTTTCTGCAGATGATAGAGTGGATGAGGGGATCAGTTTCATCACACACAGCTAATGTCTTGAAATTCTTCAATCTGAAACAGCTGTTCACAGGTTTAACTTCCTTACCGTATTCTACCAGCTATGGTTTATACCTCGAAAGCTCTAAAGATGCACGCAGGTCTTAATCCGTTAATATGGCACGACACTGACGATGTAAGTCCTTTTTTTTCTTCCTTTCTTTCTTTCTTTCTTTATCTGCTACCACGATGTTACTGTTATTAATAGCTTAATATCACACAACACTTTCGTATAAACAGATTTACGTACATTTTTGTACATTTAAAACAAAATTAAATTAAAATTTTTGTTTTATATTCAAATAAAAGTGGTTTAAATCCTCATGCATTAGATCTTAATGCTCTAATCAACATTCATAATATTCATATCATTATTGGAACAATGATTCTATTTAACAAGTGGATCTGGGGGGGGGGGGGGGGGGAGTGACACATGTGACTGTAGTTCTTTGGAGGGGGGAATGGAGAGGAGAATGTTCAAATGAAAATGTCAATTAGCATCTGTATAAATTAAGTCATGTATTCATATGGGATGGGATGGAGCACAAATCTAATGTTTGGTGTGGATTAGGTTTCACCAGAATGAGGATTAAAAAAAGATTTCCCTAACTCACCCAATGTGCCAAATGTTAAAGTATAACTTTGGTAAGCTCAGAGTTTATGTTTTCACCTTTAACTGTGTCCAATAAATTTTAGCCAAATTATTATTGAGACTGTAGATAAAAAGTCACGTTTTGAAAAATTGGCTGTTCACTTTTACCTTCAAACGTTGCAACTGCTGTAACAGTATCTACATATTTTATACAAATCATTGA
>KN883784.1:38312-50248 GCA_000934455.1 Apostichopus parvimensis
AAAAGAAACTCTCACAGGATAAATAAATAACTATTGCACACCTCATACTGAAGACCTGACAAGCCATGGCTGCATCTTAAGCAAACATAGAACAATTGTAAAGATTGCAAGACAAAAATAATAAATTAGTACATAAAATAAATAAGTAAATAAATCAATCAATCAATCCAAAAGCTTAAGCTAACATTTGGAATGATTCCAAGCCTCTCTAAGAGAAGTAAAATTAAAGATTTACAGATACTAAATTATCCTAAATTTGAAGATGAATTATGCATTAAATCAGCCACAGTTGTGACTGTTGTACAGTACCCACCTCTACGCCACAAAGCCCGCCAATTATTGTCCTGACTTGTGTTACCTAGTTTATGATTCTACTGAAGACCCAGTCCTACTGCACAACTGACAACCCCCCCCTTTTCTCCCTCCCCGGTACACACACCCATCGAATGATAAACACACACAATGAACGTTTCTGTTAACGACAGCTGCTCGTTTAGGATGCATGCGAGATTAATTTCCCGAGGAGGAGAAATAAAACATTTCAGGGAAATAATTTACACGGTATTGCATCGCAAAATGCTATGTGTACAGTATATAATGCAAAATGGACGACTACTGTACTGTAGCTACACAACTCGTACGCAGAACCCACGTTTAGTATTTTATGAGAGAATCGTATGTCCAAAATCTTCAAAACCTGATACACAAATTTTGAATACTAACTTAGTATTCCCTGCATTTTTTCATGATTTTTTCACTAAACTATGATTTCATATCAATTGAGTGATTAATTGTGTTGACAATGGTCAAAAACAATGTTTATTTAAAATTTAGAATAAAAAACTTCAATTTTCGCAATTAATAGTTTTAAAGCAGGCAAAATATGTATACAGTATGTATTATAAAGTGTTGTACAGTAGGTCAAAGTCTGACCTAGTAGTTTTGCATATTACTTTATATATATTTATTATTATATTTTAATTATATGTCATGATCAACCATTCTTGCTAGAAAAAAACAAAAAATCTTACATCTACAGTTCTACTAGATTTGGACCATTACAAAATTCAATTTTTTTTCTTAAAGATCATCAGTACTGCGGACTACTGCCCTCAAAATATTCAGATCATATCAATAGTCTCCCATAATTCAAATTTCAACAAGCATGACGTTTACATAAAACAATCATTTACTTTTAAAGAAAAAAATATGTACTTTTAAAGAAAAAAATATGTGCTGACTGACAAAGATGTTACATAAAAATTTGAAAAATTTGAACATTTTATGATAGTGGAGAGCACATCTTAACACAGCTGTACACTTGTTTCATGAAAATATAACTTCAGTGTCTAAATGCACAAAGAATATTGCTTTTATATTGCACTTTGACTTTTTTACAATTCAGTTTTAACTGTTTTACTGGTCTCCAGGAAATTATACTGTCTAAAATGTATATTCTGGGCCAAGAGAGTATATTGAAGACACAAAATATTCCACACTGTTAGTTGAAAATGCTATCTCAATTTGTCAACATTTCAGTCAACATTTTCGACAAGTCAACATTTTCAGCTCAATTGCTAAGATGACATCAATCATTCTGCTGTTGCCATAGAAACTACTATAAGGATGTGATTTTCACTAAACAATTTAGAGTAGCTTTTGAGTAATTTTGTAAAGCAATAGACTTCAGCCACTAGAATATACATTCAATGTAACTTTGCTAGATGAGAAAGTCTAGCTTTTTACACGATAAAACTTACAGAGGTTGTGACCAGAAAAGTACAGAACATTCATGCTAGACTATATCCAGCTCCACTACTGTATATCCCAAGGATACACTAAATTGCACATTTGATAGACTTTAGCACCCATGAACAACTTGGTACTCCAGGACTTCCCATGATCAGAAGACCAAGTCCTCATACGAAGGGGGAGGGGTCTCCGAGCCCCCGTTAATGAATGTTACCCTCTCTGAGACGATATCGGCATAGACTGGAGGCGGGTCGTATATCAGACTCTGAGAGGTCTCGCTCTGGTTCGAGATGGAATCCTCCACGCAGATGTGCGTTAGATGAATACTGGCTTCCAGTCTCAGCCTGTGACCGCCACTGCTGGACGGACAACTGCACTGCGGTCCCGCGTCTAGCGTGCAGGTGCAGCCTAAGAGGTTACCGGAGTATCGGGTTGTCTGGGCGGCCCTCAGAGCTCGTTCCCTGCTTATGCTCTCGTCTTGCAGCCGCGACGCGTGCAGACCACCGAGGTAGTTGCGCAATCCCGCTCCGATCAGAAAGTGCTCCCTCTGGCTGCTCCTCAGCAGCTTGGTGAAGACGAAGGAGAATACGGACAAAAATCCGATGATCCCAACCATGACGGCGATCCCGGTGTAGTCCCTCACCTGTCCTCTGGATTTGACATCTTTCTCATAGACGGGCCACTGGGACCGTGTATCTTCGGGACGGCTGACGCGTGTTACTTGAGGGGAAAAAAAACCAGTTGAAGGAAATCTTTATCATGTGCTTTTTGAACAACATTGAAGAACAAAATTATTTATCCAAACAGCTTGATTTATGACTGTTTTCTCTATAATCTGACTAGAATTAGAAGGGAAATATGAAATTCAGAAACTTTACTTACTATGGTAGTTAGGCTTTCTTTTGTTGCAGTTTTTTGCTTCCCAGCCCTCGATACATTCACAAAAGAAGACATTTTCCTCGCTTACTTTGCATAGACCGTCCACACATTGTAAAACTTCACAAGCATGTCCTACAGAGAAGGAAACGTAAAACAGAAAAAAAAAAAACATTTACATCCATCCATGAGGGTATTTTCTATAAATTAAATTACACACTTGCCTAAAAAGGGGCTGCATGTGAATGTTTGTAAAGGAGCTTGCTATAAACAATTTAAGTAAAACAGTTTAAACAAAACAATGTTTCTATTTATCTAGTCTTATTTGGTCCATGGTAAAAAATTTCATCAAGAAAATTTACATGACAGTGGTTAAGGAATTGCAATTTATGCCTTGCAAGATCACAACAGTTGAAGGACTGTTACTATCGAAGATAACTTGTCTTTTTGTACTTGAACTGGAATAAATAGCCCTGGAGTTTGTGTAAGATAAGAAGTGGAGGACATATAATGGGAATTACTGTACTATGTGTGGTAATCCTAAGAGCAGAAATCACTCCATTTATTCACAAGCCTTTGAAAATATACAGGTACAGTTCTTTTGAACATATACAATGACAAAAATTGATTACCATCAGTATGTGGATCACAGTGCTCTCCCGATCCAATGTTGTAACAGCCACATTGATATTTTTTTCCAACGACAGTACAGTTTCCACTCTTGCACACTTCTTCTGGACAATCTCTGCTCACAGCACCTATTTGTAGAAAATAATATAAACAGTATTGCAAGCCATAACCTAGGCTATGTTGTTTGAAACATAAGTTGGTTAGGCCCCTTCAATCTACCTTTTTACAGAACTTTAGCCTACTTGGTTGTTCCTACTTAATGTGCTAATCACATAAGCCTAGCCTAATTCTAACTGAGTCTAAACTATCCTAGCTTATGTTAATAGGACAAAAGGCTACGCCTATACTACGTTTATCATTCTTGGTGTGAAATTTGTTAAATACATTTTCTGGTAGGCTGCACTGGTCTTTTGTAGTTGAATAAGGTACCATCACTTCAGGCTTCAGCAAACTCAACACAAAACTGCCTACAAAATGGTAATACAACATAAGAAACATTGAATCTGCTTCGGAATTTTCCCGAAATTCATCAACAAACACACATTGAGACTTTAAGTGGCCTAACATTATCTAGGCCTACAATTAACTAAGTTAGTCCTAACTTGGACTATCTACATGAGCACATGCATGTACTTAAAGCCTAGCCTGTTACATAGTTACTGTGTGTTACTGTAGTGTAGTGTTAGTCTCAGTTTCACTACAGACTAAACTGCAGTAGCTAGCCTACCTTTGCAATTGGAAATAGAAAACTTAACGGTGAGGAATGTCTCAATCAGCAAGAACATCGGTATCCCGATGTCCATTCTGCAAATATAACTTGTTGCAATAATTTGATACCCATTTCACGTGGGAAATAAATGGTAACTGTTGTTCTGGTCAGCAAAAAGGTACTGCTAATACAAAAAGGCCACTGTCGATTCGAGAACCTAGCAGATTTACCTTTTAATTCGTAGCCAATTTCCGACGTATTAATGGTCAAAACATAGTCGTCTTTGCAGAACAGCTGTGCAGCTTTTTTTGTGTTACACGTTACACATGTAATTAATTGTTGTTTAGCCAACTCGTCCAGGGACCACTTAGACACGAAAAGTTAACAAACGATATTGATCAATAGTTTTCAGTAATTCAAAATTTGGCATTTGCCCATGAATCATATCAGAAAAAATATAGCCTATTGATTGCACAATGTGTTTACCGAACGAAATTCGAAAACAGGGCTGCTTGAATGTTTTCGTCTATTTGGGACGTATTCAGATCCCACATGTGGACGAGCTGTCTTGTTAATCCACACAAATAATGTCTGCTAGAAATAAGAGACCTAGGACTTGCGGAAGTACTTCCGCTGTATATAGCACAGGCCTATCACAGATTCACAGTACCAGAGATACATATTTCTAACCCACAGACTTAGTCCATGACCTCGCATGAAACTTTCTCATTATCTTACCAATCAGTTAATGACAATTAAACTATGGCAGCTGGAAGGAAGATATCCCAATTAGAACAAGAAGCTCACCGTCTCATAAAACTTTGCCGTAAAGTTGGCTTCTCAAATGGAGAGGTGTACAGTTTGTTCAACGACGTTGCCAATCTCGGAGAGTCTAGGGTTAGACAAAAATGGCGGCGTTCACTTTGCAAATTGTCTTTAGGATTCACCACATTTTTTGTAGCATTCTTTGTTGCCATGTCAATATTGATGGCCTACAAGCCTACAGAGTACTACATTTCCCATTACGGTGAAAATTTGGCCTATCCATTATTGAGGGGTATAAGACTTCTTACCCTTCCTCTGTCCACTCGCTTTGATTTAACATGTAAGTAATACCGCTAATTATTGTTAGGTACTGGAGATGTAAATTGCAACATAGTATCACACTGTATGCATAGGGATAAGTGAGGTGGTAGGGTGCTCATGATCTGTACTAAACTCTCAGTGGCCACCATGTACTTTAATGGCAAGTATTCTAACCAAATTAATAATACTATTCCAATGTCAACAAGCAGTCATTTTGTCTCTACTTCAAGGTGCAATCATTAGCCTACCAGTACAGTATAGTTTGAATTATGTTTTTGTGTACGTGCATTCCCGTACATATAATTCTCTGTAATTTTTCTTTTCACCAGAATTAGTCACAACCTGTGCACTCGTCTTCCCAATTCAAGACATATGACTTAATAAATGAGGTGTACTTTTTATGTCTCTTTCAAGCCCTGTACTATGAAGAGTGTCTTGTGGAAAATCCATTTCTCAAATCATACCATGACTGTTCAAGGATCTGCGGAGGTGTCAGCCAAATCCCAGTCAAACATAGAGCAGATTTCAACGACGTAGGCTCAGATATATCTGATGGACATCTTCATCTAGTTTTGTTGAAGGTAAATTTATTTTATAAACAGCCCTTATTTACATGTCAACTTTCAATACATTGTTTCAATTTCTTTCTGTCTATATTTAGAGTGTATTTATTATGTACAGAGAAAGGACTGACAATTAAATTATCAACATATTTTAGTACTTAGAGTATAAGAATGATTGGCTAGAACTGAATTTGAACCAGTGTGGACCTCAGGAACATAAAGTAAGCTCTACACTCTACCAAGTTACCAATCTAGATACCCAACGCTATAAGTGGGTGGCAACCACTTTCAGCGCGGCCATTTCTTGTCTGTGGTTCCCCGTGAAGACTACAAACATAAAGACTGTAAAACTATGATACAACTTCACAACAATTTCACAAGTGGTATGTTGCACTGACTAACAAACTCACTCTTTTTTTGCCTCTTAGTAAAAAAATTAGAAGGTACAGCATTTTTTTTTCTAACTTTTTTGGTTAACCAGGTTGACCTCTTAATGAATCTGGTGTCGGTTTTTGTATTTTGAGGTATGTTGAAAAATGATTCTTATCATTTGTATTATTTTTTTATTATTTCCTTATATCCACCCTGTAGTCTCTTTAGTGAGATTTATTTCTTTTGTCTACTGCAGGTGTTTCTTAATTTAATTTTTGTTTCCTTAATTTGTTTCACTTTTTTAATTTTTTTTTATGCCAACAGAATGCAGTACCATATGATGTCACCTCCATGGATTACTTTTTAAGGGTGTTGGAAGAAAATAGCAGCCTCCTCAGACCAACGGTGAGAGTCTTCTCAGCTGTAAATACCACCATCCGATCACTGGATGATATTCTGGATGAAGACCGACATAATAAACTTCAAGAAAATGAATTCATTTCATTACTTTGGTTAGTATTTCAAAAACAACTTTCTTCAAAGTTGCATATATTAGCTCCCATAATGAGACCAAGATTGTGAAACCTCTAATATTTGATATTTAAGTCAAATTGTTAATAGTTTATGAATATCTGGGTAATTACTTCAACAAAAGTCCCTCTCATGTACTAGAGTAAGTTCTTGAGGCAAATAAATTTTGTGCGCGAGGGGGGGGGGGGGTAAATGCTGATTTGTGTTCAAGCTTCATCCATAAAGACATTTTTCCTATTATTTTTTAATCTATAAACATGATTGACAGTAAATGTACTTGTATTTACAGTAAAACGTGGAATATCCAGACTTCTAGTTGATCCTTATCCCCAAAAAGACTTGAGAACACCACCAATATTGAAGTAAACATGCTACCGATGTAAAGTATAATTTACTCAATGAAACCAGTATCATATTCCTTGGGGGCAGAGGGGGGGGGGGGGGAGACCACAAATAAATGCTTCTACATCCAGGTAAATATATACATCATGTACAGCAGGTCTATGAAAGGAATTATTTCAGTCATTCAATATTATTTGAAGACCCTGCTTAATTTGTAATATTTATCTGCAAAATGCTTTTGGTTTCTTCTTCCAGTTTTGTTTTGTTTTGTTTTCGTTTCTTTGCTTTTTGGAAATTACATTTGAATGATTTTTTCTTGTTTCTTCAGGCAAGTCAGAGGCTCGGGTGCATTGAAGTTGTTCCGGGATCTATCTTGGAAACCATCGTTCGTTGCAGAAATAAATCCGGCCATGTTTATTCAAGTCAAAGGGGTCTCTGGCAAGAGAACGACCGTGGTGAGTAGATGGGAAGTTTCCTCAGTGGTGTGGGAAGAATTACCAGTTTTCCAAAGAGACGAGATGGTACGACGGGGAGGAGCAGATGAGGGGAAGAGAAGAGGACGAGAAAGGCAAGCTTAAGCTTAGCTTAAGTCTCTCTGTGCCAGAAGGCACACAAGTCCCGGACATCATTCTTCCACTGGGTTCAGTTTGCAGCTGTGTGGCATACAAAGTTCCATGTGTTCCAGTCTGCGCAGTTCCGCTCCACCTCCACCATTCGTCGCCACGTGGTTTTCGGGCGGCCTCTTTTCCTTCTTCCTTCAGATGTCCATCCGAGGGCCACAGCACAGTCATCGTTTTTGTCTTTACTCAGCACATGGCCGATCCATTTCCATATCCGTCTCCTTACCTCCTCGCTGATCTTCTCTGCCCCTGCCATCTCTAGAACTGTCTTATTTGAGACGTGCTGTTGCCATCTGATCTTACAAATCCTCCTTAGACATTTGGTCTGGAAGATGTCAAGTTTCTTTTCCGAGAAAGGCAAGGATAGGGTATAAATACTCGTTACAGATAACGGTAATGTTCAGGAATTCTATTGCACGAGCATAAGATGCACATGCATCATAGTCAGTGTGTGAAGATGTTGGGGGGCTGTTTAGTAATGTGAAGATGTCGTTTCAGTACGGCGATTTCCGATGGCCTGTAACATGCCAAATAGTTTTTTAACGACAAAAATAAAATTTGCTTTGTTGAATGTAGTCAGTGATTTGATTACAGTATAACTTCTCGGCACAAGGTGGGTAAACTACAGTAGCTACTTGCAGCCATTAATGATGCTAGATTTGGTTACAAATCAGTAAAGCAAAGTTAAATATAGCTAGTAATCTGCATAATGCATATTCATATGGTCGAAGGAAATCATGTTTTTTTTTCTATATGCTCAAATAAAATAATAATAATAATCAGAAGTCATTTTTACAAAGCTTAAGCAACCACAAATGTGGGAGAAACCCTTAAGGGCTTATGGATTACAACTTTAATGTCAGGTGGCTACCAATTCAACATTTTAACTCAAACTTGGAATCTTTCCAAATTTAGAAAGTCATTTCAGATGGGAAAACGGTAGGTTGCTCTTGGATGAAAAACCCACCTTATTATGACCCGGCCGGGGGCCGAACCCAGAACCTCCCGATTGCTAGGGCCTCATTGCCCTCAAATGCCACCGCCTTTATCCACTCGGCCAAGTAGAAGGGCAATTAAGCAACATGTATTTTGATAACTGAAAACCAACATTAAAAATGCAATTTCCAATCTCTTTTTCTCCTTATCTTTCAGCCATTTTCTGCCTCTGACTACGAAAATGTTTGGGTCACACAGTCTGAAGGTGAATGTAACGTAAAACTGTCACCTGTTCAACAATGCACGGAGACGTGTGCATCTATTGAAGCGAAAATGTCTGAAAGGGATATTTGTGAGTATTTGACATTACGCATATGCTATGGTGGAGGAACTTGGCTGGGGTGCAGTTGAGGATATAAAGTGGAAGAGAACAGGAGGAAGTGCAGGGGTGGGGGTGGGGTGAGATTGAGACAGCTGAAAGTGGTTGAATGTTCCATAATCTGCAAACAAGATTATTTTGCCCACCCAGTAAAGTTTGTTTTTCCCACCCAATAAATATGATATTTTTGCCACAAATTTTCTCTTTTTCATATCAGAGATATGCATATTAACAAACAACCTTTTTTATTAATAAACAACAAGAACCACAAATACTGGGGGCTTTAATCTCAAATAGAAGTTTGTGAAATAACTCATTTTCCAACCGTTTTCTTGTTGTACAAAATGTCCCCTAAATATCAGCTGAGGTCATTATATATAAACCTACCATTCCTTGATCATCATCAAATGTATAAATGTGATTTTGTTAAGGTTCTTTTGTTTCATCATGACCAAACAATTTTTTGTGATGAGTGAAGTTGACTATATTTAATTATTCTGGATTAAAGTGAGAGTAATTAGTTTGAATACGCCCTCTTATTTTTGTTGGGGGGAGGGGAGGGGGGTTCTCATAAAAACAGCATACTTTTAAGCAGCGCATGTTCAATGTTTATGGAGTATTGGTAAGTGTAACATTGCCAGTAAATTAGAAATTGCTACTGAGTGGGCAAAACAAGATTAAGCTGCACACTCACCTAGAAAATCATTTTAGGTTTCCCGAAAGGGGAAAACTATGGAGTCTCTCATAATGACGTTGCATAACTGTGAGGGGGACTGCGGATTGCAAATTCAGTGATGACTATAACACAGATGGCAAAGTCGGTAATTGCTATTACGTCAGATTCTTCCAACACCGCAACATACAGAACCGTTGTACTCAAAGCCGAAGTAAATTAATCAGGTCACTCATCCGTAGTCTGTGCATGCTAAGTTCTTCAATACTGCCCTCATTACCTTTCTGGGGGAAACATTTCATACTGTAGTCTTGATTATTTACTTAAATGGATTTGAAAGAAAATGTTTTTCTATTTTTCAGTATTTTTCAACAAAAATTACTGGGAGCTATCAACAATTGCTACGGGCTCAAAGACCAACTTGCAGTTCATTACGACATACTACTGAAGGGAACTTACAACAGAGATTTCAGTGTTGCAAACACACAACTTTATGGGTCAGACCAGTTGCAGTGTCTGTATATGGGTATGCAATTGATTGCATTTGTCGTTATGAAAGCGGATTTATTTTTAGGTTTGGGTATTTTTTGAAACCTGCACATCTCAACGTCCAGGTCAAATTACCCATGCACATAGATTTCTTAGATATGGTGGAGGGGGTACCCAGTCATGTCTTGTGTATTTTTTATTAAGGCTTGGTCAGTTTTATTCAGAGATACTGACCAGAATAGAATAAATTTCTGCAGCATATTTTTAAGTAAAGTATAAGATTTAATCTTCTGACAATTTTCGAACAAAAACGAGAAGACTACAATGACTCTGCAAGTATTCTCTCAATGTTGCTCTTCTGACCTCCATCCACCCCCCCCCCCTCAGCTCCTCACTTGGCCAATCTTACCCAGATTATCGACCCAATTTTAACATAGACACAATAGATTATTAGGTGGGTAAAAAATGACTTGAAGCAAGTCTAAAATTTAAGAGGTAAGCCATCATGTGCAATGTTAGTTTTCTATTGTTATTTTGTACTTTGTATTAAACTTTCTTGTAATTGGTATTGAATAAGCTAAACAAAAACAAAAGAGTATACATACTGTAGAACCTCATGATTTTATCTTTACTATTTAGTGGTATTTCATTGAAACAAATTTTTACATTTCAACATTTTTTCATTTTATTTTTTCATTTCAAATTTTTTTTTTTTCATTTTACAGTACAGCTTCTGGTGTTACACATGACACTTTATGAAATTCTATGTTACGCTTATCATTGTCCTGAAGTTATTAACGGTACATTGTCTTTACCTTTTCTGTTTTTTAATTCTTCTTTAATTGACATGTAATATGAATCTGGTACACATTTCTGTATATTTCCCGGTTTTATGCAAAGAAATCTCTTCAGATTTGATATTTATCTTTTGACTTTTTTTTTTCATTTTTTTGTTTCCGTAATGTAATTTTAGATTCTGAAGGACCTTTGCGTATTAGATAGTGCTGACTTTTGTTTGTGGAAGAAAATTCCTTGATGTTTGCATATTCATGCTGATTGTACTCCTGTACCTAGTTTTCTTTTTCTTTCCTTTTTTCTGTGACCCCTGACCTTAAGTGTAATCTCAATGGGTTAAGATTATGGCATGAGGCTTTATTTCTTTGTCTTTGATAGGCAGATTTCTTTTCTTCGGTCTCTGCCTGCCTCTCACACATTTCACTCTTGCCTTGATAAGCTGGACAAAGGACCAGAAGTTTTTCATGTTACCTTTTTTTAAATTTTTATTTAATAAGACTAAAAATATATTTTGTGGAGAAAATGTGAACTCGATGGTTTTTGACTGTTATTTCTCGAGTCCATTTTATTATACTACCAAGGATAGTTGATGTGGAAGAGAGGGGGAGGGTGGCGTGGGGTGGGGGGGCGGAGGATACATAACACAGAATCTTATTCCGGGAAGATCTCTTCCCTTACAGCATGGTGTGTTCGACTCAGTAGTTCCGCCACGTTGATTGATGAGCCAAACAAAAACAATAGATATAAAAATAGACTTATTAAAAAGGAAAAGTTGCATAATAATAAAACTTGGATTAATACCAGTGTTTTTATCATTGTAAATATAAAATCCATGCAATAATTCAGCCATGTTAGATGATGAATCAGGCTAATCCCAATATTGTAGAGCGCATGCGCACTGCAATAATACATACAAAGAGAGGTCCACTGTATAATGATTTTAAAATAAATATTAGTCGCCATTTTTGACCCTGGTATTCGTTTATTCATTGCGTGATTATGAACTACTGGACTTCCCTTATTTCGAAATATTAAAATGCGCAGCATATGCGTGCGTGCCTCACATTGACAACATATCGCATGCATGCAACTTTTTTATCAGTGGCGCGCACAGGAATTAAAAGAAGAGGCAAGGATGTACCGCCCCAACTATCTCCATCCTCCTCACCCCCCCCCCCCCCCC
>KN883784.1:96999-110759 GCA_000934455.1 Apostichopus parvimensis
TATATGCAGGCTTGGCATAACATAAAAGGTTGGAAATTCTTTCAAAATCAATGAAACCTTAGCATTTTGTAAAGTGAGAACAGAAAGATAAAAAAAAAAAAAATCATATTTACAGATATACAATATGATACAGCACAGCGTGTTTTTCATTCAGCATTGAACAAGAATATTGATAATTTAAACACAAGATGCATGACATGATATTATCCAATCAAAAGACACTCTGTATTGTAATCCTCTGTTTAAATGAAAAGACAATACACATGATCTCTTAACCAACATGTCTAGGAATGTTGAGAAGCTCTGGAAAATCATCATAAAATTAGATCTACTGTACTAATTAAAAAACAATACATTCGTTCGTTAGCATATTAATGTCGGGTGGAATACCAAAATTTTGGTGCATAGATAGTTATTATTACATAATTCATAAACTTTTAATTATAAATGACTCATTTACTTTCATATCTTTCTGCAAGCTGCTACATTTTCATTTTTTAATATATTTGTAAACAGTCGGAGATTGAATGAAAAATATAGAAAAAATGAGAAAAAAAAAATGAGAAAAAAAACAAAAAATCAAAGAGAGTCATATGTATCAGTTTTGAGCACAGCTGTTACTTCATTGTTTCAAACTCAAGGGTTTACAGTTTACTTAGTCTTTTATTTATTTATTTATATTGTTTTGTAAAACAACCATTAAACAAAAATCAAGCAAAGCGGAGGACTTCTGTACCTCATATTTGGTTACGTGATCATGATTATGCTTTTTAACAGAACTTCAAAAGATAACCAAGTGCTCAAGATAGGTCCATCCCTTTGTCGAAGCCAGCTTTGTGCAAATGAATTAACAAATTTTAAAATCATTTTGCTCCTAGGCGCACAAGGCGAGGGGTCAGAGCCCAAACAATTTTCGATTTCGGGCACTGGCACTTTATTTTTCAGAGGAAATATTTTAACCGTTAGATATAGCTCTGACATGCCCAACATGATTAATTGCCAATCAGGAACATTTTCAGGGCAAATACCTTCTGTCCCCCCCCACCCAACATGCCTATAGGTTTGTAGGAAATATAAAGTGCAAATGGCCACAAAACTTGAAAGCAAGGAACAAGTATTTTAAAAAAAATAATAAAGAACTTCAAATAATTAAAAATATGTGTACATAGTATACAAATTCCTTTCAATCTATATCAAACAATACATTGCCATTGTTATTTTAAAGGGCTTATACGATACATATTTAATTGTCCAATTTAAATAATTGCCTCTGGTTTAAATCTCACCCGTAAACATACACACAATTGGAAAATGGGTCCGCACGAAATCTCCACTACTATCGGAAAGAAAGCATCCCCTGGACGACTGAATAATTTTTAAAGGGCCTGTAGACTCTCGTCAGAGAATAATGCACGAAGAGTTCTGTTCTGCGTAACTCGAGCCGAGGTTCTTCGAGACCTCTTCCCCCTCTTCGTAGTTCTTGTACGATCTACGTCGAGGGTTGTCTCGTTTCAGAGTCGGCAGAGACTCTTTCTCTTCCAGGATGGTGTGGAATGTAAAATCGTGCGTCGTATCTCCGTCAGGTAGATCGGACAGAGCATCGTGGTACACAGAGGGCGTGTTCTCGACGTTCTGGCGATTGAAGATGGTACAAAATTGTAAAGGTGAATTAAGACCCCAGTTGTATTGGGGAATAATCAAAATAGGTATATTTTGTCACATATGCGGTATTAATGTGAATTAAACAGGGTTTAAAGAGACAAAAATAGAAAGACCCTACACATACAGTTTAAAATGCTACCTAATGCAATACTGTTAACCTGCAATATGTTAAAGAGTGATTATTATTGACTCCAAATATGCTTATAAATTCAAATTATGGTCACTCATGTGCAAATTTCAACACACAATTTTTCCCTTTTTGTTAGTAAAGCATGTTTTATCCATATTTAGCCATTTATTTATCTAATTTGAAAGAGTCTGTGAATATAATAAAGATTGTACCTTTCAAAACTATCCGCAATTGAAGGATCCTGAAAATTAAATACCAAAATTGCTGACGGTCTGTGATTGGTCAAAAATCATTTAAATGCTGAGAGAGATGACCCCTCCAAGGTCACTTACCTCTCTCTTGAGTGGTAGAGGCCCATGCTCCAATCTCTTCCTCTTATACCTCTTAGATTTCCTTCCCTTTTTCCTGGCAAACGGCGAAAACGATCTCTCCATCCGAGACCTCTTTCTCGATTTTAAAGTTTTCCTATCTTTGGGAGGACTGTGGCTGATGGTAGGGTATACTACAGCCGTGTCGGCTGGAAGTGGCATTCCTTTCGTTGCCGGGACGCTCTTACTTCTCATCGGGTAGAGGCAATCGGGCTGCGATCTCGGAGTGTTCTGTGAGCATTGCATCGGTGAGAGGATCAAACGTTGAAATGCATATAATAATAATAACAATAATAATCAGCAGTTATTTTTACGACGATTAAGCGACCACAAGTATGGGAGAAGCCTGCAAGGGCTTATGGATTACAACTCACACGTCGGGTGGCTTCCAATTCAACATTTAACTCATTTTTTTGTTTTGGTCTTGGATACTCAGGACTATGTCAGTTTAACAATAATAAAAACTCAAGCATAACAAGCAATTTTGTTCTTTTCAACGTACCATGATGTCGTCGAAGACTTTGGATCTCGGTCTCGGTCGTAGCGAGTAAGGAAACGGTGTTGAGGGTGTCTTTGGTGAGAGAGTTTGTGAAGTTGTTTCCGTGGCGACGGCAGAGGTTCTTGGCAGAGAGGACGTGTTGCCGATGTGGGTGTCGATGGCCCCTTTGAGGGCGTCGATCCAGGCGAGGGCCTCCTGGTGATTGGTGGAATACAGTAAGAGGTGGTCGTCTCCATACTGCAGCTGTAAGATAACATATATATATAGCTCTCCAGTTAGTTGTAGTATATTATATTATTATGTTAGGTTTACAGTCTTGTTTAGGGCCAAGGCCCTCTCACACGACTTTTACAACTTAACCCTAGTCATTGGTTACTTGTCACACCTACACACCAAAGCGTGCACAATTCAAACAATCTCTCCTGGGGCACTACAGTGCACCACAGCCATGTGTCCCACGGGGGACTTCCCATAGGGTGCAGCCACAAACCGGAGCAAGCAACTATATTTACAAGTTACCTCCCAAGTCCCCATTTATACACCTGGGTGAAGAGAGGCAATGGAGATAAAGTGCCTTGCCCAAGGACACAACACAATGATCTGGCCAGGACTCAAACCTGTAATCCTTAGATCACAAGTCCACTGCCTTAACCACTTGACCACAACGCCCTCTCTAGTAGGTTACATATCATTTATCAAGGCTACGAAGGGGTTATCACAAGACCTTACAATGTCAGTAAACCCCCTGAATCACACCCACACAAGTGTGCACAATTCAAACAATTGTTCAAGGTCACTTCGGTGGACCGAAACTACGCCTCCACACAGGGGACAATCCGACATCCAATCCGGTGCAGTCAAATATCAGGCAGATTCTATTATGTGAACAAATTACCTCACAGGTACACATCATACCTTGGTCATTTAGAGGGCAGAATAGAATCCATCAGATCAAACACCATTGACGAATTGACCGAATGTGTAACGCTAACAGGAGGCGCTCAAGGAGAGAATTGGTGCACACACAAAATTAAAAACTGAGCACTACAAAAAGGTTTGTTCACTTTATGGTCAAGCATTCTGGGACCGCTCCCCAACATAAGAATGTCCAAGTAATGCCAAGACTTTTCAAAGTTTTTTTTTTTCACCACTCAATACTCATTGTGAACTGAGTATTAAAGTGATAATATTGTTGCCAAATTTCAAACTATAAATTTCACATAACCATTTTCTGCATCCCATAATTGAAGGAGAAAAAAAAGAGTTTATTACATGGCATATCTCTTACAACTTTAAAATTATAAGTCAAAGAAAATTGAATTCCTGGAATTGGCATTAAAGGAGAAATATGTCCAACTTTCACTTGTTAAGTCCTACATGGTGAACTGTCCTCCCCTCATGCCTCCCCCCCCCTGCCCCAAAAGAAACATAAAGCAATATTTTTATCCTCTTCCCTTCTTTCTTCCCATTTTTAGACTACATGGTGGTACCATGATTCTTGCACATTTTTTTTGGGGGGTGGGGGGCATGAGGGGGCACTACTGATGCCCTTAGGAACACCTCCTACCTTAAACAATGCTCCAGTCTCCACGGCCCGCTTCTCCCCCAGGACCAGCTGAACGTCGCAGAGTCCCAACGGGATGACTTGACGACAGAGATAGGTCTTTGGCGACAGCGGTCTCTCTATCGTGACGTTCGGCTTGGCGTAGATGAGCATGTCAGAGAAGAGAAAGAACATCCGCTCTCGGGAACCGAAACCTTTCCTGGAGACCTGCGAAGGAGATAAGAGATACAGTTATTGTTGACATCTGCTGTCGACCAAAGTTTGTTCCTCTGGGGATCAGAGCAGTAAGTAGGGGGTCCCCCAGACCCCCACAGTCTAGCCTCCTAAAAATAATGATAGGATACTTACTCTAACAAGGTATATTGTTTGTGTAAAAGTAAGTTGGCCTGATATTTTGATCCTAGCAGGATCTTCTTCAGAGGCTGTATAGGTATATTGTTACGTTATTGTTAAATGTAAAGCAACTAAATCTCTATAATCAAAGAACAGCAGTGACAGCAAAAAACTTTCATTTTCATTCAAGCATTTTCAGTACTAACAGCCCTTTTCAATAATTAATATATGAATAGGGGGGGAGGGGTTGGGGGAGGGACTCCTCACTTTTATTGTTAGCTGTGTCACTGGTATGGGGGAGGGGGCACCCGGGGAACCAACTAACTAGTATTTCCCTCCAGCTTCAATTATTGAGGATGATTTGATTTGATTTTCCAAAAACAAAAACAAATTATGATTTGAGGAGGAAAGAGATGCAATCAATTTTTACAAAAAAATACAAAAAAAACAGCAAAGACAATTTTTTCCAGAAATAAGTCGGATAATCGGTGGGTGGGCTGGTACCTTCATTAGAGGACCCTCACGGATGAACTTTCTTCCGGGGACCAATATCCTCGGAGTGTCGACTCCTGTCAATCTCTGTTGGATGCTGAGCATCTTCTCCAAGTTCTCGTTTTCTCTGATGTACTCGTTGATGCCTAGAGCGACTTCCCCCATCATCTGTGCAGCCTCTGGTTATAAGAAGAAGAAAACATCTGCCCTTTCAAACATTGGAGTAATACTGATACGGAAAGTGCATGGGCATTGAAATGTTCAAAAGGAGGGCGCCATGGTTAAATGGCTAAGGCAAATGGACTTGCGACCTAAAGATGGCAGGTTCGAGTCCTGGCCAGATCGTTTTGTTGTGTCATTTGGGCAATGCACTTTATCTCCTTTGCCTCTCTTAAACCAGGTGTATAAATGGGGGCCTGGGAAGTAACATAAGTTAATATAGTTGCGCGTGCTGGTTTGTGGCTAAAGTGACTGTACCCTATGGGAAGTCCCCCAGGGGACACTTCGACCTGGGCGCGCTATAGTGTCCCGGGAGCAAATGTTTTAATTGTCTGCACGTGTCTGTGTGTCTGACAAGTTACCAATGACCCAGGCTTAACTGTTGTAAAAGTTTGTGTGAAAAGGCCCAATTGGCCTTGATGAGTGACTGTAAACCTTGAAATGTTAACTTTTTAACTCAACTCTGTTGCAATGTCTGATCATCAGCTTGACTAGTCAACTTGTGTTCTATCACACTTTTCAGTATGCTTTTTAACGTTTGAGTAATACCGATATAAACAATGCATCTGGCAACAAAATGTTCAAACGTGTATGTATTTGTTAACCCTGTGGTTTGATATAATTTCATTCGGTGAAAATACCGAGAAGGTTTGATCAATGGCCAACTAACTTTGAGTATTATTTAGCACATTTGGTACAACTGCTGGCTAAACGATAAAAAAAAAGGTCCCTTTATGTTCATAATTAGCTTACCTCTAATATTCTTATAGTCCTCAAAGCTAGGAGGTGTGTGATCCACCAGTTGTTCTAACAGGAGTTTGTATCTATGGAAACAAAAGAAAATTTAAAAACAAAAAATCACGAAATTCTCTCATTTCTCATTTATGCAACATGCCATGTTTCCTCTCTAATTGGCAGTGGAACATGCATTTATAAACATTAAAATATTTGCAAGACAAATTTGAGATATTATAAAATTTGTGGGACTCACATTTTTATGTATTGAACAAACACTGTCAATAAAGTTCTCATTAATTACAAGTGCCCAAATGTTTGGAAACCATATATATGCCTGGTACGGTAGTTAGACCGAATGATATCCACTTAATTATGTGCGAATATTACCTGCCGTGGTCAGGATAAAATAAATAAAAATTATTGTAAATAAATAAAACGACACCAACCTCAAAGGATCAGTCCAGAGGAAGATTGATTTTTTAAATTTTGAAGAAGAACATTCATTTAACCATCCTTATGAACTTTAACATGCAATATTGGCACAATGTGATTTTTGAGATATTGGTAGTTGAAATTGTCAGTTTGTAGCAGAAGTGAACTTGAAGCAAACAGGTGTGATGTCATAGACTTTGCCCAATGACAGTAAAACGTCTCTTTTTTTTCCCCCTTTTTTTTCTTCACTTTATTACTTATTGACCTACAATTTGATTTGGTTACAAATTTGTTATAGCCTTTTAGGGTACATGACACTATCAATATCCCACATGACTGTAGCGTATTCTCACGTTTAATGCTGGAGTGGATGAGAATAAAATTGGACAAAATCTCAATCAGTGCTTGTCTTGACTTTATTAACAATTTTCCATGTCGGAGCAGTGCAGTCAGGTCGACAGTGGGTCTGGCTTTAAGACGACAACCTCTGTGAGGTTTTCTCACCTTGGAACTCTTTGTACGGGTGTTATCAGAAATGCTGGCAACGCAAGGGAACGACAGGCTTCCTTACCCTCCTGCTCCTGGAGAAATTTGGAGAATTCCGACGTCTTCCTCTCCCACTCCTGAAGAGAAATAAATTGTCGATGAGACTTCTACGAGTTAAATTCCGTACAACCCTACAGTACAGTGTGAGCCTGCAAACAGTGGACACTGTGTGTGTCTACATAGTCTACTACCACAAAGGTTAAGTCTCTTCTAAACTGGGAAGAAAACGCCTTATCCTCGAAACTGATTCATAATATTCAAGTACATGTGTCAGGGGCGGCTCAACGTGACTGGATCTTTTTGAGTTACATATGGCAGTGGCTTATTTTATGATATGTCGTGAAATCATTTCGTGGGTGGGAAAAAAAAAAAAAAAAAAACAATATGACATTTTGATGTGGAAAATGTGATATCGCAACAAGCCTAGTGCTTTGTGGAGGCAAAAAGAAAACAAATGGTATTTGGTTTCAGAATTTGAAAACAACTGCTGTACTACAGAAATTTTCAGAAACTGGAGCCTGGATTTCAGATCCAGATTATCCAGGGTTCCTGATAATCTACTTTTAACTTTTTTGTCAAAGGACCTTTGACATGACCAATTAGATCATCTCCTTACCTAAGACTTCCCTGTAGTTCTACAGAAGTGGTAATGTATGCAAACTTTTACGCTCACATGTTAGGACCTTCCCTTACGACAAGAGTCACAACCCAACCAAACTCCCCCAACCCCTTCAAGAAGCCATGCTTGGAATGCATGAAAGTTGGCTGGAAATATGGACTTGATGTTGAAAAAAGCAACAATATAAATAAATTTTCAATTAAATGTAATCATAATAATAATAATAATACCAAACACTTATGAGGTGCCGAATTATAAGCAAAAGTTGTCAAAAGCGCCATACAGATAACAACAACAAAAAACAAAAACAAATCAGCAAAAACACCTTGTGAAGAGGTACGTTTTCAGCTTAGTTATGAACAGTGATTTATCCGGTATGCATTTTAGATATTTTGGAAGGGAATTCCATGACTTTGGAGCAGAGACAAATGTAAATTATTTCGCAACCGTCTCTCGGGTGGGGCTCTCATACTTTGCGGATCGTCGCCTTATAGTGCCGTTTACATACAGTAACGTCCCACCTGTAGAGGTGGGGCTCTCATACTTTGCGGGACCGTCGCCTTATAGTGGCGTTTACGTACAGTAACGTCCCACCTATAGAGGTGGGGCTCTCATACTTTGCGGACCATTCCCTTATAGTGCCGAGTACGTACAGTAACGTCCCACCTGTAGAGGTGGGGCTCTCATACTTTGCGGACCGTCGCCTTATAGTGGCGTTTACGTACAGTAACGTCCTACATGTAGAGGTGGGGCTCTCATACTTTGAGGACCGTCGCCTTACAAGTGGCGTTTACGTACAGTAAGGTCCTACCTGTAGAGTCAGCATCGCTCTGTCAAAGTCGTTTGCGTAGGTGCAATACAGCCGCATGTAGGGAGCTAGCTGGAGAAACGCCGTGCCGATGCTAGTCTCTTCCATGTGTGCCAGGAGCTCCTTGTTGACAGACTGGATAGCCGTCAAATCACCAAAGATGGTTCTGAAAACTTGATCGGGGAGAATCCCTCGAGCCCGAAGTGGCGTCATAAACAACTGTGTAAGAGGAGAGAAAGCTGTTATAAATGTAGATCCTAGTTTGGATGGCACACAGCAAACACAGACTGCTTTGATTAACTGGGGGGGGGGGAGTGGGGAGGGGCGGGGATTGTTCTTGAAGTTCTTTTGCTTTCCTGGTGTCTAACAAGAAGGCATTTCTGATTATATACTGTAGGCCCGTGTTAGCGCAGTGTTAGACACAAAATTATTTTGTCTAAGTTGCCCCAGGGCAACCCCCCCCCCTCCCCTATGAGGACCAATCCTTGGTTTTGATTTTTGTGGCTTGCAGTTCTACAGGAAGAAACTCAATTGCTGTTCATATGAGGAACACACAACAAATGATCAAATGGACAACATCAAGATGTACTGAGTATGTATATGCTTACGTCTACAACTACTTTCAGTTGTTCCTGGTATCTTCTTTCAGATGAAAATATTTCAGTCACTATCTTTTCCCGTTTCCTGTAAAACTTGTTGCTGTGAATGACCTTCTGTTGGAGGAACCGCTCCAAGTCTCGTTTGATGGTGTCTTTCCCTGGCTGGCTGTTCTTCGATCCGGAACTGAGTCGTCCTGAGTATAACATTATGAAATAAGAATCACTTACATGTAGTGATGGCAAGTATCGGTTAGTAGCATGATATATACAGTAACGTGGTGATGCTACGGGCATGGTAATGTCTAATGTTTGTTGTTAGAGGAAGACGGTACAGAGTACGTACCTCTCCAATGTCGTTCTGAGGTACATTTAGTATACTTGGGAGTTTATTTGAATATGACAGTCTCTAAGTACTTTGTGTTTGTCTCTGACCTTGGCATACAGTAACTCGGTTGTAGCCTCAGCATTCATTGTCAATTTTTAACATACCACACTCTCCTCCCCAGGTACCCCTCTCAACTGGGCTCAAGGGAAACTTACAGTACACTAGAGATAAAGTACCCTACCTTTCAATCCTTTTCCTGATGCACTCAAACGAGCAGACAATCTCCGCGGGGAATCCATTAATCTCCGCGGGGAATCCATTAATCTCCGAGGGGAATCCATTAATCTCCGAGGGGAATCCATCCCACTGCTAGTCTACTTCCAACATAGATTTCCTCTTAAGACTCAGGTAGCAGTTTTTTCCTTTCATGAACTGGGGCACATGACTGTAAGGGCAAATGTAATAAATATTTATAAATTTTAAATTTGCAAATTTGTCAAAGGAGGATGGAACTTACTGTAGGCTTGTACTAGACACTGTAACTGTCCTCACATAGGTAGCATGGATACTTCAAAGTTCGGACACCTAAGCCTTAAATCACCCCAAAACTATATCTTCTGGTATCAATCACCTGAAAATAATACTTGATATGGTGGGAGAAGTGTGTTATATTAAGAAACACGGCCAAACTTTCTTTCCTGCAAACTGTTTTCACGTTGTAAAAAAGAAGATTCTTCATGATTGTGAAACTGGTTATCTTTGCTCGAGTATTGCGAAGTTCGGACACTCGTTCCCACAGTGTGGCGCTGGTGATAAAATTGGTGGCACAGTTGCTCTTTCAGTAATTATAACAGACTTCATATATCTCATTTTATTGACAAATATATAAGTATTTGCTTGCACACGGGTCATTTTGGAGAGAAAATAACTGTAGCTTTGTACTTTTTGGTGAAATTTGGCTCTTCCTGTAATTTGTCATGGTGAAATCGTGTATTTCTTAGGGGTGTCCGAACTTCGCAGTGTTCCGAACTTCGCAATACTGACTTTACTGATGTAAATGAATTTGATAGCCTTGTCATGCTCGGAATTGGTTTGTTGCTAATCATATCTCTCAGCATATTGTACATGAAAGCTTTTTAGAATCCAATCACAAAACAATATGACTAAAATCTGTACAGGTAAACTTGCACACATTGCACAGTAAGTATATCCCACAACAATGGCTTCATTGTAACACAGAGGAGTAACTTCATTTCATTGTTACAGAGCTGGTCCTGACTTTATTTATAAGTATGTGTAGAGGGTTTCAGTTGTTCTCCTCACACGGTAATTTGTCTTTTGTGATATTTTCACATTAACAATAACAGAGTACAGAGTGAGAATATATATAAGGCTATATAATATTATGCCTCATACTTCTTCAGTCTAACCATCCTTATCGACGTTCTTAGATACTTTCTCATGTTATTTTCATCATCTTGAATTTGGTATCCTAAAATTAAGGAAAAATATAGTGTACAGGTAAGTGGGGAAAAAAAAGTTGTTTTCCGCACAAGAATTTTTTCAGCGGAAAGTAATGTACGGAAAATACCGTGTGCGGAGAACAACTGAAACCGTTTCACACATAGGCTAGGCTTAGCCTAGTGCCGAGTAACAGTAGGCCACATTCATAGATTTCTTTCTTGCAAAATTAATATTAACTAAGGTCTAGGCCTAGGTCCCTATTTCCATTCATTTTTGGGAAAGAAATTGGTCACCAAAGGTTGGCCTATGGTACATCATTTGTAAAAGGTGAACAGCTTGGATTTACAACTAGTTAGGCTACAAGTACAACATTGAAACTGTTTTCTTATTTTTGTGACAAGAGAACAGCTTTTGCAATTTGTATCCTGAAAAAGGTTGATTTCATCAGGTGTGTTTGTGTTTCCTCTCAACTGAGTTTGATCTAATGTCAGGAAACAGCATAGCCTGGCGAGGCTACATTTTTCAAAAGAATTACTTTAGCGGTTACTTATCCTTGACATTACTTAGTCTATATAAACGATCGGGCCTACAATGCCCTAACGTTTAAATAGGCCTAGGCTAGGCCTACAGTAATTTTGAAGTAACGTAACAAGTTTAAGGCGGTTGCTAAACTAATATCTTTTTCTAAATGTAGCCCAGGCCTAAACCAAAGGAAAAAACATTATTTAGGGGTCAACTTCTTTAAACACATTTTACCTCTGCTGTGTAATGCTTAAAAATCGTTGAAATAACCGCAGCTAAAGATCTTGGAAGTACAGTATGCGACTTCGGGATTGAATGCTCTTCGCCTCAGGCTACAAATTTAAAATCTGAGCCACTATGTTGATCGCACTGATTTATCGATCCTGTCATCTGATTGGCGGATATGAACATTCTGCTTCCTTAGTGGCCAATCAATGATAGCGATAGTGAAGAAACTCATGTATATCTGCGTCACATATGTGGTTCTTTAATGTGACCAATTTGCGAACCATAGATTTTTCCAAAAGAATGATCGAGGAAAAAGGTGATTTTAAAATGACCTATGAAAACCAGATGCTTTCGATTATGGAAAGAGCGTGGGAAGCGTACTTGAAAAGAAGATCAGAATTATACTAGTAGGGAAACTCACCATCAACCTAGACTTGAATTGGAGCCACCCCAGTCGCGTAGCCAAGGGTGGGGGGGGGGGGGTGAAGGGGGAGACCGCCCCTCCCCCTTGAGCATATTTTAATTTATTTTTATGATATCGCTAGTAACTTCAAAATAGAAAATTGCTTAGATGCAACTAACAAGGCCTGGGAAGTGCCATTTCCAGCGATATGGGCGGCATTTTCGGCCAAACATTTCTTATACACTTCACGCCAATATGGTGGCGCTACGCTTAGATAGTTTGCCTACAGGCTTCGCCCCTTTCTTGGCAAGTTCCTCGCTACGCACCTGAGCCACCCACCCACCGCTTTTTTTGTTAGTTTGTTGTCAAATTTAATATTAGTTATAGTAACTGACGTATGCATTCCATCACTCACTCAACGATTTGTTTCTGGTAAAGGCTACTATATGGTATTGTATATAATTACAGAATCATGACGATGTAATTCTACCCCACCAAATGTGACCACGATGACGTATCATATATATATATATATATATATATATATATATATATTGAAATAGAATACCTCTTTCGCTTTCGTTGAATGCATTGTTGACACTTATGGATTAAACTACATTGATCATTCAGTCAATCTGAAAGTGAAAGTAGCAAATGAACCGTTTTACTTACTGGACGACAGGTTTAAAGAATTGCTCGTACTTAACCAACGATCATGTATTACATTTGCATATTCCCATCAAGATTTCTGGCGATTTTAATGACATTCTGCTGGCAAGTTCCACCTTCAATGTCAGGTACGTATTTACATTTACTAAGATAGTACAATCAAGGACACCTTTTGGCGATAATTATCAATACCATTCGAAAGGCTCGATTTCCTTGTTAGATTTGTGCCTTTCATAACTTCTTACAAAAAAAAATGTATATATTCAGCCGATTCTCATGGCTTTATCAGTTAAAACTGGTAAAAGTGAGTACCCGTTTATCAGTTGAACACTGATTTCAGGCGCGTATCCAGGGGGGGCGTTGGGGGCGCGCGCTCTCCGGGTAAGAAAAAGAGGAGAGAAAAAAAGGAGAAGAAAGAAGGGAAAAGGGAAAAAAGAGGGGGAAAAGAGGAGGAAGGAAGGGAAAAGAAAAAGAAGAAAGAGAGAAAAAGAAGAAAAGGACGCACCCACCACTTCTTGAGATTGTTCCCATCTGCAGGAAAACGCGCGCCCACAACCCTACGTCCCACCCCTCTAATCGCTTCCCGATAAGTTACGAAACTTAATTAATGACCTTTGCCCGTAGTACCAAGACCTCTTGAAAAAATCCGGCAACACACCACTTCATCGATAACAAGTGATCGGGTTGTGTATTAGTGACGTCAGAGGTCGTGCACTGGCCGACTTTCCCAAATCCCAAGGGCACTGTACTGTATGGATATCTAGCAATATCTATAGCGATATCTAGGGATGAATATCCCAAGATCTTCCCTAAACTGAAGGCAGATAGAGAATCGAAGCCTTCAGCGCAGTGACGGACTAGCATGTTGTCACAAAATGTCTAAAAAAAAAAAAAAAGTCTAAAGCTTTAGTCTAAAATCCAGTCTAAAACTTTAGTCTATTTTTGTTTACGTTTTAAACTCAGTTTCATCAAGTGTTGCTTGTGGAAAATTATTTTTGGTTTTTTTTTAAAGGATTATTGTAACCTACAAAATTGAGAAATATCGCACCATTTTGCATCTAGGCAATCCTTAACTTCAAAAAAAATCTCAGGGGGGGGGGGAATCCCTCCCCTTAGACCCCTCCCTCAGGACGGCGAACA
>KN883785.1:9927-24965 GCA_000934455.1 Apostichopus parvimensis
CCCTGATGTTTGGGGAAACTGCAATGCTTTGGTCAGAATTTGCTAGAAATCAGATACTCTTTATTCATGCATATGTAAGTTGAAATGTCATATCCTGGTGAACCAAAGATATCTCCTCCACAAGAATTCTCACAATAAAGTGATTTTACCAAAAGATATCAAATTTGTCCAGTTTTCTTGCCAAATGTGACCGTCTCAAACTTGTTGCAAACAGTTATAGGGCTGTAATTGCATTTTAACATGTATGTTACTATAGCACAGCTGGTTCCCTTCCATATAATTCTTAAACTAATTCTTGCGATGATCTAGTGTCCAGATTGTCTCAATATTTATTGGTTACTCACCAATACATTAATTTGCATCCCTAGAGCTGGCCCATTGGAAGGTTTTAGTACAACTGAGCAAGACTTAATGGCAGATATATACTGTCTTCTTCTCTCTTGTGTCCTGTCTCCTTAGCTTTAAAGCTGCCTTCTGTCTCCCCTGGACCTCTTGTAGTCCAGCTTCAAGACTCAGAGACAATCACAGCCTCCTGGGGAAGTGTAACAGAGGAGGCTGCAGGTGGTCCTGTGGTAGGATATAATGTGAGTTACATGGCCATGTTTAATTCATCCCTACACATAATTGACATGATTTCATATTGTAGGTGCCCTCTTGTTAGCATTGCCATCAGATATTCATAAAACTATGGTTTTTTAATAAAGCATAATTAGGTGTGAATAGATGAGCTGCATATCATATCATCACCTTCCTTTAAAGGTCATGAAAGTACTTCCTAGAAGCTATGATCCTTCAAATTCCAGCAGGAAAGTTGGAGAGTTTAAAATAGACCATTAAATATCCCATTGTGAATATAAAACTATTTTGAGAAATTTTGTTGAAATTGGAACATGGGTGACCATTATCTAATTTTCTAGCATATACACACCTAGCAATACTAATGACCCTTAAGTTTTAAAAGACCATTCAAGAATATAACTTAAAAGACAAGTACCGTGACAAATAAATAGAAGTAGTAAACTGCTCTCAGGATCTGACGTAGTGGCATGAATTGGCACCCTGTATGACACAGGGACTGGTAGTCCATTAATTCATGAATATTCATTCTGTTCATGTATAAGCCCGGGTGAACTCACATGGTTTGGGTTTAACTCAAGTAAGTGTACACCCTCGTCACAACCCAAGATTAGGTTGATGCACCCTCCGAAGTAGCGTGGTACTCCCACATGTGCTATCTACATGTGGCTGGGTATATCATTTTGCCACTAAATCACTTATGTCAGTTTGCCACTAAAGATATTTGGTGTGTATAACTGTTTCATATTCCTGCGTAGAGCAGAAGGAATGTTCCCTTAGAAGTTGGTGAAGCTGTTTTTCTTCTGTCGTAACTGGAACCATAATTAGACTACGGAACCGAATACCACTTTGTCTCTCATCTCTCGTGTAACGTGTCTTCACCGACAATGTCTTACTCAGTATCCCCTTTCCCCTCGAGCTCGTCCCAACACTTACATTTAATTGGACCATCACATATCAACACTATTTCACTCCCCCCCCCCCCCCCTCAGTCATGTTGCACTATTTTAACTAGTTGGCTCTGTTGCATTTAGATATCTTTCCATGGTGCTAATGAATTAAACATTCAATCACTTAAGACACACGCCTGTAGATTCTGTTTTCATTTCTCCTAATCACCAGCTTGTTGCTAGATTGAGAGGTGATGTTCAAGGAGACAGCAAGGAATGCTTAACAATTGCTACATCCTGCACCTTAACCGGACTGACTCCTTCATCAGACTATGAAGTATTTGTAGCTGTCCGAACATCTGCAGGTCAAGGTCCATTCTCTGCTGCTGTATATGTTACCCTTGATGATCCAGGTATGATATCTGTGATACTACTTGCCTTGAATGTTGGTATTACCAGTGGGTGTGAGGTGGGAAGTATTTCAGTATGTAAGGTGTCTATAACAATCCTGGTCTGCTGTTAGACAAGTGTATAACTTTTAGTTCAATGTGAAGTACAAATATGTCTGTCTGCCAGTGGTATTGAAAACCAAATGTAACAATTACTACTAAACTCTCTATGTAATTTACCTGAATGTACTGTTGTATATTCTAAGCTACCCAGTCAACTTGTATGAGAACCTGTTTTCACAGAGGTTTGCTGTATTTTGCCATTTGTCACACATTGATACACTGCTATAAATCAGCATTGATACATATTACAATTAGACTACATAATACTATGTACTAACTCCAAATTAAAAGGTGTTGCAGACTCAACCATGGTTACTATAGTATCTGTGGCAGAGACTCCTGTGATCAAGAACTACTCTTTGGAAGCTTTTACTCTTAGGTGCATGAACAGTGAAAGTTACATATTCCTTTCTCACTTATCAAATTTCTCCAACAGAGATTTGCCCCATACGAGAAGAATAAACATACAGTGATTGTTCATGACAGTTCACACGAACATCAAGTCATAGCTTACAGATCCCCGGGGGTCTTACATTTTAAGTCAAGTCAGCCTAACAAATATTAAAAGGAAAGCCATATTTTCCAGTCGAGTGACTATGATCACAATACAGACTCGGGCAGGTTAAATTTAATAACAGCGTGTGTCCAATGAGGGTCTGTCCTCACAACATGCATCTGTTACCAGAAAGGAATAAGTAAAAAGTGTTTTATCCCCTAAGCTGAATGATAATATATGGAGAAAACATTAACATCATAAAATAATATCTCAGCCATTCAGGATGATAATAAGCCAAATAATAGCTAGTAATTGTTCTAGTGCCCCTAACTATACATAGGCACAGCAAATGTGTCATTTTTTTTCTTTCTAATTTGGTGGTGCTATGACAAAGTTCAATGAAGTAGTTACAGTTTCATATATGACCTTACAGGTAGTATATGCCATGTTATTGCCTCATTGAGTTACACACGTATTCGTCAAAGTAATGTGGTTTCTGAGACCTTACAGAAGTTCTCAACAGCTAAACCCTATCCTATTATCACTGACAAGTTGGTCATTCATGGTACCATCAATATCAGTATCATGACCATGTAGATTTTTTGCTATGATACCCTCAAGTTTTCTTCACTTGTAAACAAACCTCTTCACTTAGTAGTAAACAATTTCCATACACTGCTCCTGGGAGTTCTAAAGAACTTTTGCACCACAGGTAGGCCTACTTCCATGCATTGCTCTTCACCATCCAAGCCACAAAATTTGTTTGTTTGTTTGATAACATAACAAAAGAGTTGTTATCATGGTGCTTTTGGCACTATGCCTGAGAGCACTGTGGCGGATTGATTTAGACTCTATATGGAGTATGCCACCTTACACTTTCAGTGATATAGGCCAAGCCCCATACAACATTGAACACAGCATCTTAATTCATGTTTTATCTCAGGGGAAAGTAATGCTGGATACCACTAAACTCCCTAGTTGATGTAACAGCACCATCATTTATCATTGAAGCTTTGTCATCTATGCCTATATATGTGCAGTAGCTCTTGACATTTTCCATGGACAGTGAACTTGGCTGACGGGGAGCCTTTTGTTTTCATTTCTTTTCTTTTTCAAATCTTAAGAGCCGATAAAACCAGGTCCAGTCACCATTGAGAAGACTCGTGTCTGGGCAAAGACTCTGACTGTACGTTGGCTTGCTCCTGAGGAAGGTGATCCCCTGTATGGGTACATTCTCTCATATGGCACAGGTGAGTTAACTTCTCTGTGGTTGCATGCTTTCTTAGGACTCACATCAGAGTTCATTCCTACCATATGGCTCAGGTACGTTCAACCCCTATATGGCTGCATACTCTCATATGGCCCATGTGATTACATTCCATTCATAGTCATTTTCATAGGACCCTGATAAGTTCATCATGGTAAGGTCATCATGGTTAAGAACTCTCGTATGGCCCAGGTGAGTTCTCCGCTCTGGCCTTGGCAGCGTCTAATTTATAACATACTCTCATTTGGTACAGATGTTTTAATCCTATTTGTGGTTACATTTGTTTGTACATTTTTCTATCTGGTGATATCCAATGCATGAACAGTACATCCCAGGATGATTGCCTTATCAGTACTTTGATGATATGTACCTGTCATCTTTTATATACTTATATATACTTATATACTGTCATCTGATATATACTTATATATACAGTCATCTTATATATACTTATATATGTACCTGTCATCTGATATTAATTTTAACAGAGGCAACAGGAACTTTGAAAGAGAGGACTCTGGCTCCCTCCACGCTGTCGCATAAGATCAGTGGTTTGACACCATTGACTCGATACATGATCAGCATAGAGGCGTACAACAGAGCGGGGAGGGGTGAACGGACTACGCAGATTGTCACAACAACACAAAAAAAGAAAGAATAACAACTATTCCCGGTCATCAGTATCCACATTTAAATATCTATCTTGCATTATCTGCTATATAAACCTGTAACTTGTATTTGTCTGTGACTTTGACATTGTTTAGTCTAGTAGTTTTGTAGTAGAATATTAACTGCTTTTCCAAAATTCTTTGTTCCTCAAAGAACATCATGCTATGATATTGTTATATGTGTTGTATACATCTATTTTCCACATTGGGTTTGTATGAAGAGGTTTTTATTCCCTTGCAAAGATCAAAATGTCTTCCCACGTTGAATATATACATACTTTGAATACGTTGAATATATACTTATTGTATACTTATACATTTCTTTCAACAGAATATTTTTAATCGCTCCAATTAGCATTAAGTCCCAATGATTTATCACTATTTACCTCTTTTACTAACTGGTAGTAGTAACATTAGGAGCTTTTACATGTTACTTGTAATCATGTCATGAAATGTTCGTATCCCTGCCCGATACAGACACTCCTCAGGAGCAGCTGAGTAGTTTGTACTGCAATGCAGGTTTGATCCTATCCATTAAAGGTACATAGCAGCCTATCATTGCACTAAGGGCTTGCATGGATTATTGCTGATGAGTTGTGATTTTAATGTCTGGTATATACAATCAATTGTAAGGTGAAGTAGAATTGTATAGTCTATGTTAACTACACTATGTATATCACAAGGGAGATAGTCATACCAGTCCATATCCAATCACAGATGTTTCATATAAAATGTAGTTATGTTTCAATTTTAGTGTTTATTGAAGTAGATACATGTATTTAACAAAAAAGTGAACTAAATGAGTGTAAATCTGTAACATATTATGAGACATTATGAAGTTTTCTTACTTGGTAGGGAACTAAGAGGAGCAGAGTTCACTTCATCACCCACAACACTTTGCTTTCCAATAACAAATATATGTAATACCTTTATTTGCATATTAAATTCGGGTCGAAGACTGTAAGCACACAGTTAGTT
Organism: Apostichopus parvimensis; assembly: GCA_000934455.1. Classification (NCBI taxonomy): domain Eukaryota; kingdom Metazoa; phylum Echinodermata; class Holothuroidea; order Aspidochirotida; family Stichopodidae; genus Apostichopus; species Apostichopus parvimensis. The sequence continues at coordinate 15,315 of KN883785.1, forward strand.
ATAATATGGTATTGCAAACATTCTCTATTTTATTATGCATAATTTATTAATGATTGGACACATCAAACATGTTTCCACAGCTGCACCAATTATTAATATTTACAGTAAACATACGTGTATAAGATACTTTGATTTCATCAGGTGGTTGATTTATAACTTAAGAGTAGATTTATACTTTTGAGTAGATTTAGACTGTAAGAGCAGGGATAGATTAAAATACATTTCAAACTTAATCATTACAAAAGGTTTCTTATCTTTATTCCTACAGAATTGTATCTAGTAGATAGAGTTGAAAGTAAGAGAATTAATAATCAGAGAAAATTGTGACAGAAAGTTCAAAGAAGCAATCATTTGATAATGCACCAGACTTCCACATCTGAATAATTGAAGACATGGCATGGTTTACAGAATTCTACAAGGACAGAAAATTAATTACTCACACTAAGATCAACAGAGTAAAAATCAAAGCCGATTTTATCACCAGGTTTGAATATTTCATTTGACCATTTTCAAAATAACCTACGTAAATATTCATAGTCCAGATAATATTATATATTATCACGTGTGCAAACGGCATGCACATTTGATTCCACCTTTGGATAAAAGTAATACTTTAATCCTTTTAATAATGTAGCCCATGCAAGATCAGAAACCTGCCTCAAGGCTTATAAACCATATCATAATTTGTAAACTCAAGGGCTATTGCACAATTCAACACATAAACAAGCATCTACGAATAGTAATATTAGTAATCTCAAGTTAAAAGTAAATATCATACTGTAATGAAATGGCAAATATGTAAAATGACAAAATAACATAAGAAACAAAGCTGCTGTTTTTATTACTACATAAATAATTCTGATATTTCAATATATATCCCTGATAACATCTGCAGCATATTATTTACACTGAAACTTCTGTATGTAGAGCTAGCAAACTACTATAACTAAGCACAGTGGATAGGTGTCAAACAAAACTACCTCATGACAACTTCATCTCGCACAAAGGAACTGACAATTGTATTTGCTTCTTACTGGTTTAGAGAAAATTCAATATTTTCTTTCAAAATTGCACCTTAAAATTCAGGTTACTTATATTGTGGAAAGACCAGAAATTTCTTTGTGTGATGAATACTGTCAACATATCTCTCTAGGACCTTTTGTTATTGTTAACATGCAACCACATCAACAAAAAAGCTGAACCTGAGAATCACTTTAAGGTCTTTTTTCTTTTCTGGTGTCAACACAATAAGTCCTGAGTATCGAGTCATGCAATAAACAGGTTGAAAGTTACCCCCCGTAGGTAATGCCCTAATATTGTTGCAAGTATAAATACAAATAGAATCCTATAGTAGTTTTCAAGGTTGACAAACTTCTGAAAGTTACAAATAGCCAATCTAAAGGATTACGCTTGATAGAAACCTACGTTTTCATGTAAACATTTCCTGCAACTTCAGTCCCTCCAGTAAGACATCTGTAGTCAAATTCAGTCCCTCCAGGAAGACATCTGTAGTCAACTTCAGTCCCTCTAGTAAGACATCTGTAGTCAACTTCAGTCCCTCCAGTAAGACATCTGTAGTCAACTTCAGTCCCTCCAGTAAGACATCTGTAGTCAACTTCAATCTCTCCAGTAAGACATCTGTAGTCCAAACTTCAGTCCCTCCAGTAAGACATTTTTTGTCTTGGTATTCTCATTTTCTTCTGTAAGGTTATCCAATCGTTCATTCTATCTATAGTTGATTTTTCTCTAGTCAAAACTCCAGAAGCCTGCATGAGCTTGAGTTCATTTCTTGCCAAATACTCCCTCGTATCTTTCTGCATCTGTTCGAGCTTCTCTGGCTTGCTCTCATCCAACACAAAGTCTTCTGACAGAACTGGGTTGAAACGGAAGTATTTACCAGCAGGCAGCAGGTCTTTGAGTATGATATGTACAGCTGTAATATGAAAACAATACACATTACAGAAGCTCCGGAATAGTATAACCAGACAGCAAAACTGCAGTTTGGTTTCGATGATGCTACATGAATAATCTTACATGAATGTGACACACTAGGCTGTGGGGTATAGCCAGGAAGAACAACTTACTTCAATTTAAGAAGTACAGCAAAATACATTCAATGACAAACAATATTCACATTGGCAGCTGATGACCGAGATGCAAACTTTCCTTGTATTCAGCATACAGATTGATCTCTACCATAGACAACAGGCTTTTTCTACTCAATGTGGTACACCTACAGTGGTGTTCCGTCGAGGTTGACCTAGTCGTCCGATTTCAAAACGTCCGAAAACGTCTGAAAACGTCCGAAAACGTCTGAAAGTGTCCGGAACTGTCTGGTTCCGTCCAAGCGTCCGGTTAGAAAAAAAACCCCTCATACCCAGTATTCAAAGCCAAAAGTGTCCGAAAACGTCCGATGTAAAGTTTACTAGCCCAAAAGTAACAAAAGAGTGGAGTGTTTATCTAGAGCATTTGCGGTCACACGGCCGCGACGATTCCTCAGCGTGATAACAATAGTCTGTAAGGATTACCAGAAATATTTACTCACAATCATTTACTATTTTGTGGCTTACAGCTAGCAAGGCACATTTTTCCCCTGTCATATGGATACGACAATATAATATCGCTTAATACATACAGCACTTTCGTTTACAAGATAAATATTATTAGAAACATGCTAAGTTCAAAGTTCGATTCCCCCGCGAGATGGTACAGTACCGTCTCTTCCATTTTGACATGAGACACGGACGAAGCTCTGTGCCTATAAATTGAGATTTTAATGGTTACTAGGATACAGTTTAACGAAATTGAAGCTGCAATATAAGGTGATAAAATCAATTCATCGCGAAAATTAAGCAATGCGAATAATCGGGAACTTTATCGATATGCTGAAAGTTCACAATCGATGATAAACTCGATCTTGTCATAAACATTCAGAGTGGAATATTATCTACAATTAAGAAACGTATGGTAGGTAATTCTGTCGCAAGAAGTGTGTAATTAGAAAATATGTATTGAAAGAGGCAGAGCGGTTGCAGCAAAACGGCGGACTTTTCATATGAAAATATGTATTATTGACATTTTCCTTCATTGAACATTCTGTTCTCCCTCAGTTGATTTGAGTACAGTAGGCCTATGCTATAAAACAAAACTTTGAACAAAAAAGAGGTGCTACGTAAAAACAACTTATACTTCTTAGAATGTAGGAAAAAAAAATCCAATTGCATGACTTCTTTTCTTGAATGTCCGTTTGCCAAATAAAAAACATTTAGGATCCACAGACATTGGCCATGACAAAAGTGTTCGAGCACAATACTGTATAAATTGGCGCTAAGATGCTTACCAGCTCCATTCAACTTGACATTATAATAACCACTTGTAAACGAACATCAGAAGAGTAAAATCCACGTATTCCAACATTAAGTTTCATTTGAGGTTTTCGTTTTCCCATGTCATGCGTACAAAAACGTGATCACCAAATATCCCAACTGCAGGTGCGCGCTGAATTGACTACCCTGGAAATCTAGGTCATGTACTGGTTTCTGCTCACAAGCCTGACACCTGTTAATTTGCATTCCATTCTGACCTAACAAGGCATTGTTACAAACTTGGCAAACTGCCAGGAAAACTTGCAACACTATGTTAATCGTTTCGTAAGAGAGGAGGCCACAGGAGGGGTGACCCAAGCAGTCTCCCAGGTACCTTGCTTAGCGCGTGTGAGCTCAACCTTTGCAGCAACGAGCTTTACCCTGGAAGTACAAGTATGTGCGCGGCCCGCGAACAGCGAGATTTTATGCTCCTGGGGTTTGTTTCTCAAAATGTTTAAATTTTGCGAATAACATTTCCTTATTGTCAAAAAAACAACAAAAAACTTTGATAACCATTAACGGAAAAATAAAGGAAAATAACCGGACGATTGAACTGTGAGAAAAAATACACTTTAACGTAGGGTAAAACTTTCGTAACATCTGCGTATTACTTGTACTCTCTGATGTTTCCGACATTTTGAACAGTGATACATTTCGTGGCGCCTTGTGTGTCTGGTAATGGCGGTACGTTCGGCGTTATCAATAAAAAGTTTTGAAACTTTTAAGAAGCTACGGGAGTGACATGTTAAAACATTGAAGTTATGTTAAAAAAATCCAGGTTCCATCTGGATCTCCGTGTTGCATCTTAAACGTTAAACATTTTCGGTTGTATCGGCAGTGGTAAATCATTTAAGTAACGATGCTGTAGTGTATTTATATTCGTTTTCAGTGGGATTTATTGGATTACTTCATGTGTACCGTTGTTTTGAAAATGTTTTGGCCGACGTTTGGAGCCTAGGTAAAACGATATTTTTGTTGAACGGAAGCCACTCAGCACCAGCATAGTTGTAGTAAATAGTTGTTGTAAATTGCACGCTTTCGTCAAAACACGAAGTTAATTCAATATATTTCTTCGCAGCTATTTTGTGTTCAAACTTGTATCACCTTTGATTTTGTTTGTAGCAGAAATACTACCCTGTACTGATAGTTTATTCCGTCCGGATTATCGGACGGATTCAGACGTTTTGCGAGCTGATATTAGAACTGCCTCTAAAATCGTTTTTGAATAGAAACATAGTTTAGCTTTAAGCGTCCGGATTATCGGACACATGACGCTTTTCTGAAATGAAAGGGTTCTTGCCTCTGTAATCCTTACTGTTTTGTTACTTTGAGTCAGGCTAAAAACGTCCGGATTATCGGACAGAATCGGACATATCACCATTGTAACTTCTATTGTAACAAACTGAGAAGATCGATTTAATCTGGTGTGAAAAAGTAGGCAGTAAACCGCATGTTCCGTCCGGATTAAAAGTGAATATTGTTGGAGTAAAATGTACAAAAGCGTCCGACCGTCCGGAGGTGTCAGAAAACGTCCTAAAGTGTCCTAAAGTGTCTGGAAACGTCTGAAAACGTCGCGTCCGGACGGTCGTGTCAACCTCGACGGAACACCACTGTACAAGCCATATATTAGGCAGGAGCCGGGTGATCTCTTCCCCTTGGTCCCAAAGTTTTTGAATCCAGTTTGCCTCTAAAACATCTAACTAGGCCACAATTAGTCTCATAAACGACGCCTGGTCATTTAACCAACATTACTACATCCAAATCGGATGTGTTTTATTTGGCACTGAATCTCGACAATTGCAAAATACGACAAAAACTTCAACAGCGGAAGCAAAGATATAATGCTGATGATTCACAATGACATCGTCCATTCCAATAGCAACACTGTATGTACCAACAGTATAAAACTCATTACACACCTTAGTGCACAGGCATGTATGCAGCGACGTACATGGCAACTGCAAAGTTACCAACACACTGAAGTCAAAGGAGAGTTGGTCGAGACTTCTGATTTTTATCTACAGATACCCTTAAGCTAATTTCCAATTGCCAACAGCCACTTTTATTCTTGAGGCGAAACGCACGTTATCTGATAGGTTGGTCTGTGGGGGATATGGTCTATTATAAAACAAGGTTTCCACAATTTGAACCCTGGTGACTCCAAATGACCTTCGACCTCCACCAAAAACAATACGCTTCTTGTACTTAAGGTGTCACAACTACATACTAAATATGAGATTGGTCCAAGCTTCCCTTCTTGAGATATTGTGTTTACAATGTTTTCACAATTTGACCCCTGGTTACCTTAAATGACCTTTAACCTCCACCAACAACAAAAAGGATCTTGAACTCAACGTGTCACATCTACATACTAAATATGAGATTGGTTCAAGCTTTCCTTCTTCAAATATCATGTTTACAAGGTTTTCACAATTTGACACCTGGTGAACCCAAATGACCTTTGACATCCCCCAAAGTTTAGGCTTCTTCAAATCAATGTAGTTCTCCTACACACCAAATATGACATTGGTCCAAGCTTCCCTTCTCGAGATATCATGTTTACAAGAAAGGTATCACACATACACACACACATCCGCCTGCATGACTACAAAGGTTTCGATTATTATCGAAACCAAATATGAAATGTTCAGGAACAAAACATGGACCATTTGAGAATGCCAACCGAACCAAGTCTATTCAATTATGGTCTTCAGAAGGACTGCATGGTAGAAATTTAAAAAAAACTCAGGAGTTGCCCCTCACCCATCCCTACATCTCGGCCCAATGATACGTAGCAATTCATAGTACTACATACACACCACCCACACAGCATTACAATACAAAATACCAACAACATAAATTCAATTTCCCTTAATTGTGTTGGAATTTAGATATTTTTGCAATATCTTTGGTTTTGAGTACATGTCTGTTACCTTCTGTATCTGTAGCACTGCACAAAACTTTAAATAGCTTTGTCTTTAGGCTGCTGTACTCTGCAGGGAATTCCTGGTCCATAGGGTCATAGCGCCCTGTACCGACTGACACAACACATTGGATGGGAGTATCCGGCCATAAGAGACGACATTCGTGCACTGCAAGGGCACATGGGTTGTTGGTGAGGACCCCTCCATCCTGAAAGAACAAATTATCAGCCAAGCACATGATGAAAAGTAATGTTGAGCAATGTGTTTCATATCAAAACAACATACATAGATTAATAAATTGCTGAAAGCAATTTCAAATAAAAATGATCGCACACCTTCATTCTAATTGTTTTGGACACTGAAAACACCTATACATTTGACAATAAACTTCCATATAGCATAAACTGTTCACAATATTCAATCGTCTTGTTGATATCACTCAAAAATCCCTGATTCAACAAAGAAAGTGGCTGGAATGTGAGACTAAACAACTTTTAGGTTATGACCTATCTTTGCAGCTTCTTTCAATAAGATTACTGAGCAACCTTGCCCTGCTTTTAGTATCAAAATAGTGAGTTATCCATTTTCAAGAAGACAGCTATCTTCATCACAGCATATAACCCACACAAATATACCTCAATAAGAGTTACTAATGTTAATTATGATGGGTGGTTTACTCCTATATTGAGTAGAACCTTATTGTTGTTGATGGAGTTCAAAGGCCATATCAGGTCACCAGAGGTCAAATTGTGAAAACCTTGTAAACAACATATCTCGAGAATGGGCTTGGTAAGCTGACATCTTGCAAACCAATGCAACTTAAGCAATTGCTATACAAAACAAGACTAAACATATTGTGAAAATGTTTCTGCACTCTGCTATCAAATGTTCAACAATCAACATAGTTTTCAAGCTATTTTGCCTAATCTCTAAATACAGCCAAAAAGGTTTTTTTAATGATTGTAAATGCAGAAATAAAGTTTATAAAGGGTTCAAACATAAAAAATAAAGGTTTCTAAAGGTCCAGATTAAGTTAATTTGTAACATACTCATCAACTATGCCCATATTTACATCATCTATGGCCCTTATTTAAACTATGTGACTTACATTAACTGTTGTTTGTGAGTCTGTTTTGTATCACTGCATGAATCATGCCTGGCTGTCCCCAAAAACTTAATGGCAAATGGTTAGCATGACTGAATACAATATTTCTACTCTAAACTAAATCTTTCAAATATTGTTTAACTTAAATGAAAATATGAAGGGTTTAAAGAGTATTTTTGAAAAATAAAGAGCTGTGTTTTAAATCAAGCTTTTTCAAAGGTTTCACTGGGAGGTCTGCTAATAGGATAACTATCCTATGGAGCTCAGGAAATCAGTCAGATGCTAACAACAGCAATTACAAGCAATTCACTTGACAAGATGACTGAAAACCTTTAATTTTATGTTTCACCCTAAGCAATAGGTAACACTACCATACATTCATTAGTTTGGGAGGGCTAATTATCAAGACTACCATTTGTGTATGAACAGTGACAAAACAAGTCTTTTTTTTCTTTTTTTTTGCAGCAGATTCAAACGATATCCTGCATGAACCTTTCAAGCCCTTTGCAAACTGGCCAAGAAAATTCTCATGAAAAGTGCATCTTGTAAATCAATTTAGTGATATTCTTGAAGGAATCCAATGTGTGTCTTTTATTACATCATTAGAGCCCAACACATACTTGAGAGAAACGGCTCCTTGCACTTTAATTAAACTGGCTGCAACTTGAAACTTTCCTGACAGTCATCTTACATAATTAATTCTCACCTGAAACACATGATCGTCTAACTTGAACTCTTCAAAGTAGCCAGGGGCGGCAGAAGATGCTCGTAGTGCCTCCCAGAGACAGTACTTTGAGCTACCCTGGTAAAACGAGACGGAGCCCGGGGGAAGGTTGTAATTACGGAAGAGATAATCTCTCATCATGCCCACATTCATGAGAGTAGCGACAGATGCAACCTTTACAAGAAAATGAAACAGCCAAAATTATTTCACCAACAAATGATTCATCTATTCAAAATTGAATCACAGTGTATGCCATGCAGTCATCATATTAAAAGACTATTTAAATACCCAATGAGAAATTATGGAAAAAAATGGAAATTCTGTACAATTTTATTCAAAGATTGTTGTTACAACCAGACTTTGTGCAGATTTACAAATTGAACATAAACCATTTAGAGTTTAGTGACATTACCACTGACTGAGCAATCGCAATCCTTAATATCAAGCATTAGACATTTGAAACAGGAAAAACAATGAAAGCCATCAGTTCTGCCTCCTCATACTAGCTAAAGATTGTTCTAAATTTTCAATGTGCTCTTAAACCCCAAATAATTCCTACACTTTGAGGATGGTTACATGGTAAAGAGTGGTGTTGGTGGAAAAACTTTGCGACAAACTTTTTCACTAAAGCTTGAACACATTTTGGATTTGGCATATTTGGGGCCAATACAGCATCAAGTTACCCTAAATGGATGCAGGTACTTAGTTCCTTAGAGAGAGATTTGTGTTTTCTAGACTTTTTATTCCTTTTTCTATTATTCCTTTTTCTAGACTTTTTATTCCTTTGATTTCTCTGTCTTTTTGTTTCTATTTGTTTTAGGTTTTGTAAAGCGCCTAGAGGCCTTTTGGTATTTGGCGCTATATTAAGAATTTATTTATTATTATTATATTAAGTCCTGTAATACATATGTTTATGTATATATATATATATATATATATTTATACATGTATATACATATATATACACATACATACATATATATATGGTGTGTGTATGTACGTAGTGAAAAAATAGGCCACATGTACTCCAAATAAAATACAAAACCAAGTAACAAAACAATTTTGATTGGATGACTCAAGAAAAATATAGTGTATATTATTGTAAATTTAGTGTATGGGTAGTCATGCTGGTGAGAAACAGGTGTGACCACTATACCACTCTGCTGTTGTGCCATCATAGTCTGCAATTACACTGTATATATGTAAAGGTAATTACTTGATTTTATGACTCGATTCACAAATCCATTTGTACCCAAGTTTAAGGCAAGTTTCAAGTCGATCACCCAAGTTAGAGACTTTAGTCAAGTAAAGACATAAGGTGATACCAAAAAGGGGGGTAGACTCTTTTGACCTTTACCGATCAGAGACTCGAGTTGATTCTCAAGTGTTTTGCATGCAAACACTCAAGTTGAGCATAAGATCCCCTAAAACTGACTCCAAGTAATAACAACACTGCTTGGAGACCACCACTGGAAAAGCAACATCATCCACATGGAATCAATTGAACCATAATTTAAGGCTCACTTTATCAGA
>KN883785.1:30781-53077 GCA_000934455.1 Apostichopus parvimensis
CAAATACCGGGTACTGTCTTTTACAAGTGAACACACACTACTGGTTACTGCCGGCTGTAGGACCAGCACAGAAGAATGAGATGTGGAAGCAGACAGACTGGACATAAAGTAGATATTCAGCCCTCTGTACCTTTAAGTACACATCGGATAGGTTAAAGGTAACATTGTCATTACCTTGATCCTCCACCATCAACTGACAATATCCTGATTCCTTTCCCTTTCACCGGGTCAGCGTACCCCATCAGAGATAACGCCCGTCTCATCTCAGCCTGATTCGCATCATCGACCTGATTTCTCTGCCTCAGCAAAATGGGAATCAAATTCTCCTGCAATGTAAAATAAACTCATTAAATTGTGATGTGTAATCGTGACTAACTGTACTCTGCAAAAAAGTTGTATAAACGGCACACACAACAATTCATTTAACATGAACAGCATAGACTACTGATGTGCATTTTTCCTCTGTTTAGTTTAATAGGTAAAGTCAACTCCTCTCACATTACATGTATACATCAAAGAGAAGCAAATAATCTGAACCTTACAAGATGACAAATACTCTGATGAACAACTCCCCACTAGAAAACTCCCCACTAGAAAAATGAACAACTCCCCACTAGAAAAGATAATAGCAACTATAATGTTCAACTTGGGAGATATCAGTAGTGTTCGACCGATAATCGGTTAGACAATCGGCATCGGGCCGATTATCAGACAATCGGTAAATAATCGGCATCGGCAAAATCCATTGCGCTACCGATTATTTGGAACCGATTATTACGTTCCACATAAAGGATTGTATTTTTCCGCACTTTTGATTCACCACAACCACGACGAGAGAAAAATTTAGATCATTCGATTCAATGCTATTCATAGCCGGGGAAGGTGCGCTAGTCTACCGTGTAGCGGTATCGCAAGTTCCTCACGCGAGGTTGTACAAATGCTGTTCAATATACTATCCAGTTTTGGCAGTAAACATCATACAGTGTACCCGCAATAAGCTTAGGGGGACGACGTAATTATTTTTTTCAATTAGCTTCTTGCATCTAACATAACCTCCGGTTATCATGTTAAACGATTGATAAGAAAGATTAATTGTCTCGACTAAATATAAAAACCAAATCAATATACTTTTGAACCACTTTGGCCGTTTCACGTTTCACCGTAGGTGAAAACTGGAAAGTGAAAACAATAACATTAGGCTTTGTTCATTGTGAGTTCTACGTACATTAGGCTAGTCTGGCTAGAGAACGGTTGAGCTTCAGAACTGTTCAGTTTGAAAATGCGCCCAAGATTTTACAAAAGGCATAAAATGATGAAATTAAGGCGCCAAATACTCCTAAAAATCCCTAAGCACGTTTGGCGACAGTCCTCAGTAGTTCTACTGCATTACAGTATTTTTTGATTAGGTGAACATTCTTACGCATATTTTTGCGAAAAACCAGAAGAAACTTTTTTTCCCTGACCGCATGTACTGTGTACCCCTTACAGTAACTGAATCCCTTACCGCAACCGACTAAAAGCAAGTCTGATTTCCAGTGACACGCGCGACAAAGTCAATGGGACTTTAGTGTGTGATTTCCCCCCACATGTAGTTAAGTCAATGGAGAAGCTCCATTGACTTACTGTGTATGATCGTTTGAAACAACGTTCCATCGAAAGTTTTACCTCGCAGATGGTAATCATTGAAAACTTGAAGCAAACGTTCGGGATTGTTTTCACAATAAAATAAACATGTTAGCAAACTGCTTATCACTAAAGAGCCTGTGTAAGAATATGTGTAAAAGTAAGTTGGCCTGACATTTCGATCCTGCTACGATCGAAACGTCAGGCCAACTTACTTTTACACATTATTTTTCATATCAGATTATATATTTCGATATCAGCTAACGAAATAACGAATATTTTATTTACGTGCGATATACTTTTCACTTTATTTACGTTCGAGTTGCAACACTAATAATGGTTTTAATGGCAGTTGTAAAAGCTGTCCCTAACTCTTTTTTTTCCCATTTCGTAGCAACTACTATTTTTCCCCTTCTGTGGTCTGTACAGCACTGTCAAAAACTGTTTTGGCGGGATTGAAATATGACGACTCTTAGTTATAAGCGTACAGCGCCCCATGTATGTATTGCAGTGTTCTTTACTTGCTCCATTAATCTTTACTGTGAAAAGTTAAGTCGTTCATTTACATCTTTGATTGTATTGGCCTAGAAGTTGGTAACCATGCATAACACTAAATCATACATTAGGCCAGTTCCACGAAAATGAAGAAATAATCGGTAATCGGCATCGGCCGATTGTCACAGGAATTAATCGGTAATCGGTAAAACCGATTGTCATACAATCGGTCGAACACTAGATATCAGTGCTTCAAAGTCATGTTAAGGGACCTCTTGGGTGGTCAATCATGTGATGGTTCCTCTGGAAGGAGACAGACTTAAGTTCTCTTTAATGTCCTGTTCATGTAGCCATGGTGAACATACACAGTGTTTTTTTGCTGAAACAATACCAGTTATTAATGCACCAAACATACTGTTACAACAACTAGGAGGTCTTTCACCATTGTTTTCAATGGTTATGTGCACGGTAGGGTTACTGTTAATATTCAAAAACTTTACTGTACACAGGTATGAGGATGCATACATCAGTTTCAACTTTAATTTCAACCTATTAATACCAAATTATGGTTTTTTGCTCTAAACATTGCCTATAATCTTGTCAGTTGCACTCTCAAAAGCCTTCAATATATGCATTCCATTATAAACACCAACTAACAAATCCCTTACTCTATTATTATTTTTGTGTAGTAAATAGTCACTCTTTCATGGCGACGTACTTTTTTGGAGAAATATTCAGAGAGAGAAGGAAAATGAAAAATTCAAACAAAGACATCAATCGGTCAAACAAAACATCAATGGGGATGCATGCACGAGCTCATGCTTTGACCCCAATTTGTAAAAGGCCAAAAATGGAAAACAATGTACTCTGTACAATGAATAATTTTTGCTAGAGTCAGTACAGTCATGCATTCAAGCTCCCCCAAGCAATCAATGACTCTAGGGTATATTTTAAATATGTCCTTCAAGTGACTAGCTCCACTACGGATCCAATATTCTGCCATTATTATGACATTTCATACTGGAACTAGCCATAGTGATTGCATACCCAGCACAAGCCAAAGGTACAATTATGAATGCTCATGCACCAGAGTAATGCTTTGTGAAGTGTTGTACACAAGGACAGGATGTTTTCACTGATCTCTGCGAATTGGCCAAAGGTTTGACACAAAAGTATGTCGCCAAGATTGTGTGATCATCTACTACATGATAGTACCAATAAATATGGTTTAGACCTAGAGATTGAAATATCAAAACAGCCCTACCCTTATTGCAATCTCTCTTGTTTCTGGATATTCTGACAGATGCTTGCACAGCCGTTGTAATTTAAGCAGAGTTAACGCCGTATTGGAAGGCTTACTGACTGCAACAGCTAAAGACTTTGTCCTAGCCTTCACAGAGTCGTGAGATATCTGCTGTGTGATATAAAAGTAAAAGGAAACTAATAATGAAAGGATTAAAAAAGAAAAGGTTGCAATATCTGAAAATGATCACAATATCATTTTTTCAAAGGCTGTTTTACTGACCTCCATTACGCAAATACCCACCGTAAAACAAGAAATGTCAATACCCCTACCACAGTTACAGAGGGATTCACTAGGCAGTTGAATTTGGAGTTCAAAGCCTTGTTACAATATGTTAGTTACCCACCAACAAAAGTGTAGTAGTGTTTCTACGAAGTTTATAAGAAAGCGAAAAACAGATAGTCATTATAGAACCCAACTTCAACAAGCATTCTAACATACACCCACAAAGCATTCTATTTCACTGACCACATTCTTGCATAAATGAACATTCCTCAGTGTCTAGGAGAGAGAATTTTGATGCTTACTAGCTTACACCTAATTAACTTGGAATTTGCTAGTTATGAATGGCATTCCATGTATTGCTCAGTACTATATTTCAAGGAGCATCAGAGTTGTTGACTCACTGGATCATCACATCAGGAATTTAATGCAAGTATTATATATACAGTTTAAGTATAGTATGAACTATTTCCTTGAATCTGTCTATATAATTAATGTTCAGTAACTATGTCTAGAAAAACATGAAGGACATACAGTATGTTAGTAGACTTCACAAACCACATTTTCCAGATAAACGACAATTTGAAGGAGCGATATTTTAACATGTTTGTCATTTAACTGTATTTTTGTTTGTTTTCATATCTGAGTAAATTTCTATTATGACCAGTTCTTTTCGCACCTTTTCACTTTCCCCTTTTAGCAAATTTTTACAACTTTTAAACTAGCACCCTTTTGCTTGTTTTGTCCCCTGTACATTTCCATGCTAAAGTTTATTACACATTTAGTTCCAACTACTGTAAGGAGTGACATAAAAAAAACCACATTCCTGATTGCACTATATACTGCTTACCACCTTGGTTCTCCTTGTCTCTTGAAAATCATCCTTGGTACCTTTATCCTCTGGGCTGTCCCTGACGCTTAAAGTGTCCTCTTTCTTCATAGATCCTTTTAACTGTTGCATCTCAGTCATAACCTGAGTCATATCCATCAAAGGTGCATTAGTGTCAAAGTAAAATCCGCCAACCTCCTCCTCATCATCTTTCGACTCTGGTTCGACCATCTTTGTGACTGACTGTTTGCTTTCCACAGGTTGACTTTGCTCTTTGATGAATTTCTTGTTAAATCTCTCTATGGACTTGGCTATCGATGGCAGCTGCACAGATTTTAGCAGATATATTTGGTCCAGCAGGTACGACATGTCAGCTTTCGTACGAATTTCTTTTATGAAAGAACTGGAGACTTCCTGAGATATATCCCCTCTTGGGTCTGAAACTTTCAAGAGTTCACTCTTCTGCCTCTGGTCCCATTCGTCTAGATTGTCTCTGAATATTGTACTCACGCTCGAGGTGGAACTAACTTCATTTTCTTCCTCGACTTTGTCGGTTTTCTGCCTAAACTGAATAATAACATCACCGTAAACATTCCCTTGGTTTCCAGTCTCAAATTCCTCTGAGTACTTCATCGCACTAGGTTTATCCATTTTCTTTCCCTCTCCATTTTCAAGATGCTCACTGCCCTCAACCTCAGAGGCAGATCTGGATGGAGTAAGACTCTCCAACAAAGTAAACTGTTCCTGAATCCTCTTGAATATCGACTCTACATCGAAGATGCCGTAACTGAACCTAGACGGTGGTTCACTGTTACGATTTTGATCCACTTCTTTCTTTTGTAACACTTGAAGAGCACTGTCTTCACTTTTGGGTTCAAATTTGTTTTCAGAATTGGACAAATCATTCCTTGGTTCCTGTTTTAATATCTCCATGTCCAGCTTCTCTTCTACTATATTTGTTTTTACAGAAGCGTTTTCATTAGTCATAGCGGTGGCATCCTTAACCTTCAGTTTCAGACGTTTTTTTGGTTTCTCCTCAGAGCACTTGATATCAGAGATATGTTGCAAATTATTTAAATTCTCTTCATTAGATGGTGGTACTTCACTTTTTGTTGGAGTCAAAGGCTGCATGATGGTGACCCTGTGACTTTGTACATTGGATGATGTTGTTATACCCGGTATATTCCATGACACCATTTTCCCTAACTCTTTGGCATTCGTTACTTGTTGGTAAACCTTAGAGGCTGTATTCTTCATATTGCTCTTCACACCTTGCCATCTCGTTACATTCGATGGCAGTCTTATTTTGTTTGCCGTGGACGAGCATTCCTCCTTCTGGTGACAACAATCCTGGTGAAATGCACAAGATGATGGTGATGGGGTGGGTTGGTGAGGTAGCATACAATGGACACTTGGTCTGATGGTGGCTATATGATGGTGTAACACTAAAGTGAGTGACACTGGCTTTACTGCCATGATCAGCCTGGATGGGCTTCCACCGACACTCAGTCTCTCAATGCATGAAAAGTTATGGTCTCGTCTTCTCAGAGCTGGCTGCAATATCTGCAAGAAAATGCAAATACTATGATCTCTTAATGGACCAGTATACACATCTGCAGAGCAGACACTGAACATGCATGGATTAACTTAAGTGTTCACACTTCGTTTGTTATCATTTATTCTGAAGATATTAGATTATACGCATGTATATGTTACGTTAACATGTAGTTATTTTAAATAGACGACAAACTAATCTCATTGAGAAGGGGGCTCCATATTGAAATCTGCCCAGGATATCTGATCTCACATTTCATTTACAGTAATGACTACAGAATCAATGAGCACAACAATTAGGATACAGTAGTAAAAAGAAGAACCAATATAAGAAGACGAGATCCCTGCTGTATCAAAGATTCAATATGCAAACCCTTCAAAATCTCAACACTTCAAGCCAACCATTAGGCATTTTGAAATGTCATAGCTTGAATTGTTTCCACATATAACCCTTAACGTTTTTATTAAAAATTTGAACAAACAATGGTACATCGTCACTGAAATGTTAACCTATATGATGAATTAAACTGGTTTCATTTGGAAAAGACGCTATTATAGGAAAGACTTTCAATTGCCCTAAGTTGTATTAAATTCAGCTAAAAGGCACACATTTTCTCTATCTTTTCCTGTTATGTGGAAAATGTTAATCTATGACTCAATCCCATGTTATGAAAACTAAGCCTTTATCACATGTATCAACAACTGCCCCAACAAATAAGGCAACATACTATGACATAAAAACTTGATTCTAATAATAGAAGCATTTCATGTTTATTTTTTGGGATTCATGGAGTCATACTGTACCTATGTATTCTGATGTCCAGTATTTTATGCTATAATGCATTTTTCAGTGAATGTATCTTATGTAGGACTAATGTAGGGGTTTTACAAATGTTGTAACCCTTATGTCACTTAGGCTTAGATTTGAAACAGCCAAAACTAAGCATATCACGGTGAAAACCTGTTAAAAAATATATTATTTTGTGCCCTCAGCCTGAATCTGTAAGATGGCATACAGCAAGGTACATCCACATGTTCATAAAAGTAGACTAGTAGGGCTACTGGTGCAATATTTACTGTTTTGAGAGTTGCATGAGCCTAGCAAAGTCTGTCATGCTTGTCACTATGACATGCATAAGAAAGAACTAGTAACATAGTGCTGCTACAGCTATAAGTGCAAGACTAAACAACCTTAAGTCTCAATACGTGTTTGACTGATGAACTTCGGAAAACAAACTTTTGAAGCAGATTCAATGTTTCATATTCTAAATGCACTCTGACCAGGTGGGTTAAGTGGAGAAAAGCTGTCGCAATCGAAAGAAAGAAAGAAAGAAATTCATTTTCTGTTGCCCTTATGAACAATTTACCGTAAAATCACTGCGACCACCCATATCAGCATGTTCATTACACAGCTGTGACCTATATACTCGTATTATCCACCTTTCATTGCAAATTGCAATGGAAGGAAATGACACAATTTCACAAGCTACATTGGTAAGACTGAAAAGATACTATTCAAGAGAAGGAACACAGGCTAGCCACGAAAGTGTCCAAGTCCTAACGGTTGTAATCAAAATGTTCAGAGAGATTCGATTGGCGCATGATCTGTAGGGCAGGGCTTGCAAATGTTTATTGAAGTTTGTAAATTCTACGGACTCGTTAATAATCTGGCTAATTTTACTCAATTAAAATAAATAACAAATATTGATATGGAAATTGCAGAGAACGGTGTCATTTTCAATGAGCTTTTAGTGAAAGGTCGAAGTTTAAATTTGGCAAACACGTTATGAGACTTTAAAACAATCTTTACCAATCGTTTGCAAGTTTATATGAGAATTAAGTCCAAATTGCATGTGAATGTAAACCATTGCACCACATAATCAGCATACAAAATATGGGGAGCTAGCTAACTTTGAGTTAACTGAAAATTGCGGTTCCTAAAAAAAAAATCCTATTTGTAAATGAAATGGGAGCGAGTTGCTAAGTTATGGGCACTGTTCAACATCTGCATATTTTCACCCCAGTCTACTGCATAGCTTGGCTAAAGCCTTACTTAGTTAGAGGTTGCAAACTCAGTGTATTCAAGTTGCAAAAGATACCATTTTGATGATAGGCCTAAGCACCTTGCTAAACTACCTAGGCCTAGGCCAAAATGGTGTTCTTCATGTACAGTAGGCTAGGCCTATTTGAATAACTAGTCAACTAGCCTATGCCTAATGATACTTTGACGGTAAATTTAAGATATTACATATCTACTTCTTTCCTAGCTGCAAAAATAACCGTGTAGTCTACGTTCACTGTTCCGAATGTGTTACAAACTGATTAAGATTAAGATCGTAGCCTAGGCCTAACTTTAGTGTTGTTGGAATTAGCCTAACGTTATGCTCGACGCTTTACAAACATTGCATCGCTGCGTTTTTCAATTTTACCTGTTTGAGAAAAACCTTCAATCATCTGAATTTTTCTGACCAAGATGGACGGACTTAAAAATTTCCGACAACCCTTAACTGGTATCGTGAAATAACGCAAAGGCCTCTCGGACTTGGTCAAAACACCGCTGGTATATCTGTCTTTAAAAACTTGTTTTGTTGAACTTTGACCCACATGGTACGATCACATATTACGCAATGTTAGGAGACCATCAGCCGGATTTTAATTGGTCAAGCCTGTAGAACGTCATCCGAAAACTTTCTTATTGACAGGTTTATTCAAGTGCAGTAGTTTGGAGACGCAGTAGCTGATACTCGTCATTGGGTTTGAGGTCGCACCGAGGCCACTCGAAATAGGCAAATACATTGAGCCAGTTAAAACGATAGCCCAGATGAAAGTTATTTTAACTGCATGGTAGAGGAACATATTCAACAATTCTAATTAAAGTTGCAAGTAAGTCATACATGACGTTCTCGAGATACTGATAATTGAAACTGACAGTTTGTACTATATAAGCAGTTAAATACCTAGAATAGTTGGCGCCCAGGGCGGATCTTTCCTTTGTCACCCTCGTGTAGAGGATGCCTTCCTGTGGGGAGGGGTGTCTCCCCTTAGATAATTGTGTTTATGTAAGAGGCCCTAGATGCAAAATGGTGTTATCTTTGGCAAGGCTTGAACTGATTATATGATCAATATGTGGCGTGGCACCCACCCCCCCCCCTGATTGGTATACCTGTTGGTATACCTAATCAGTGGCGTAGGAAGGTACTTTTGAGTGGGGCTGAAGACTGGTGGCCAGCCTGGGTGAGGGGTCTAAGGGGAGGGGGTACCCCCCACCCATTTGGATTTTTTTTTGCATTTCCAGGTGGCCTCAGATGCAATTTAATTGGTGCAATAAATAGCACACTTCAACACCCACTCCATTTTGTAAATAATTTTGCATTTTCACCTGGACTTAGATGCAATTTGGTGCTCCAAATGAGATTTTTTTCTCATTTGGAAATGAAAAAGGGGTTTTCTGACTTGCGGAGCGGGGGGCGGAATGATACTTCCGCCCCCATATTTTTCACTGGGGGCTGGCACCCCCCCCAGCACCCCCGGTTCCTACGCCCTTGTACCTAATTAATTGTGCTTTAATTTAGAATGGTGCGATTTTTACAAAGACCATATATTTACAAGAAATTTTGATACGTGAGTAGACCTACAAAAAAAATCTTCCAGTGAAAATGATCAAGCCTTTAGTGATCATTTACACATCGCCTAATTGTTTACACAACATACATTTCTAATTTAAATTCGTGGATTGCCGAACCCGACCAAGAACCGCTCCCCGGGCTCGACCCACCTTTTTAATTGTACAAAAATAAAATTCTTCTGAGGAACGGGCTTACCGCCGCAGCTCTCAGACGCTCCGTCACATTAACGTCGCCATAGTATATACTTTATGGCTATATGAAAACTGAGTCATTCGGTTTGAATATAGGCCCATAACTCAGCACTATCCATGTGGTCCTTATTGACCAGCGCCTGCAGTGGAACTGGCGGGAAGCACAAAACGTTCAAAATAAAACTTTCTTACATCCGACTACCTCAAGTCCGATCCCGGATCATGCGTACAGCTGATAAACGGAGTTCGAAGATGTGAGGAATGTGAATTATTGCTAACACCATTTGACATGCGTCGCAAAGGATATTCAGTGTAGCATGTAAGTTGTGCAAAGAATGTACAGATAAGTATACATGACATAAAAAGATTGATCTTTTAATCCTTTTAAATTCAAATTCGAATGAAACAAAGATAAGCGAATCCTTGTTAAGTTTTTTTTTGTGAACACTGAGTGATAGGCCTATACGACAGTGGTTGTGATAGGGTACTTTAATGATACATATGCTCAGTACGTTAGGAGAGGCATTTCGTAAGAATGGTATGAAGAAGTGTAGGCTAGAACACCATATGATTTTGCTTCTTTGCATTCTGACTTGTACTTGCCTTACGATCCTAACAACTTACTCCTATCCACTGCAAGTTTGTCAGTTTGCAGTTGCACAACAATCATGTTGAGGTGTGTTCCTTTATCCACAGTACACGTAACTTTCCCCAGTCACAGTGAAACTATTCAACGGTAAGACTAAGAATATTAAGACATCCATATTGTTTGTGAAGTTACACTTACAGCACTACGTGGAATGTGGTTGTAATGTAAGCCTTTTCCAAAGTTGAAAACTATTCACTAGCTTAATTAACTAGTCTGTAATACTTATAGAAGATATGATCTGAAAATTAAGTTAGTGTTCTGGGTGCATTCTTCCAAGTGCACAAACTTTGCTGCAAACTGTTGTATCGATTCGAAAGGCTAGCTAATCAGCTATAGTTAGGCCCTCCCAATCTATTGTAGGTTATAGCACTTGGGCTAGCTAATCACCTCCATCGACTGTATGTTAATTTGTAGAGATCATAGTCTAGTTCTCTCTAGTTTCCACCATTCAACCCTTTCACATGTGTTGCATACCTTTACGTTCCTGCCATAGTACTTAATTAGTGATATGTACTTATAACTGTAGACACATACCTTGCATATATATTCTAGTACAGTGGCATTGTTACTTACCTGTAGGTAAATACATTCCTGCAATTAAGGGACTCCTATGTTTTGATTGGTTACTGTTTTGTATCATCATTTTGATTGGTTGAAACCCTGATGACCAGCTAGGCTCAGACAGGTCATCAGGTTCTTGTAAATAATGTTATAGAAAATAAACAGAGTTGCACAGAACTCCAGAGTGTGTCTTTCTTATTCTTTGAGTTTTCCCACTCGGTCTCTACAAATTTATGTAAATTACAGGCCTATGTACCTCCGAGGCAAAGAGGGAATAAATGAAAATTACCTACCACTTCCCTGTTGCATTCCTTTTTAACTCTAGGGAAAGAAAGTATCAGAAACCTTTGAATTATATTACAACCATTATTGATTATATAACATTTAACTTCAGATATTTCAGTTTCTGTCTCTAAATTTAATAATTTCACACTGTGCTCTAGAATCAGATATATATGAGACACCTGTCCAGGAATGGGTGCCTTCCACCAGTTTGAGCCCCCTCCCTGGCGGGGAATGTGCCATTTCGATCAAAAATGCACAGGGAAGCTCCTCTCATTAAGAGGAGACACCCCTTCGTGAAACAGTGCCTACCACCAGTTTCGAGCCCCATCCCGAGCTGGAAACAGGCCGTTTCCATTGAAAACACACTGGGGTGCTTCTCTCAATGAGAGGAAAAACCCTTACGATAAATTTATACTGAAATATACCTGTTCTCTTCTACAAGGCACAGTGTATTGTTTCATGTTAAACAGAAGTGAGTCTTTAGACTCTTTTATGTTGGATCCTGATTGAAGAATTATGAGGTCTTGAGCTGACAACAGATCTGCATCTCAGAATCACTGTTGTCAAAGTTCCTATATCTGAAGGTTTTATTGCAAGAAGCCATATATTCTCAGGAGTATCAAACATGGCATAGCTACAATATATTAACTATAATATGTACAGTATTCATGCATATCAAATTTATGATGGATGATGGAGATTTGAGATATATTGGAACTATCATATAAGAAAATATGTGCTTTGAATACTTACAGTTATTTGTGTTAGTACTGTCTACATGCTATATGAGTCTGTCTGCTTATATCCTGTATTTAAACCCAGACGAGGAATACAGCTGTAGCTAGATGATTCCATTGTGCTTTTATAGTATCAACTAATATATCAGTTTGATCTCATTGGATATTAATACACTTCTGTTAGTAGACAAAACTTCTGGTGAAATCATCCAGGAGAATGAATAATTTGTGTTTCATTTTATCTACAATACAAAATGTTACATACTTTAGCAATAAAGTTAACTTAAATTGAATTTAAAAGTGGTTGCAGTAAACCCTTGAGAAATTAAAGTATTTGACTTGGGGCAGCATAATGTACAAGTGCTGTTCAAGTTGTTATGACAAACCGCATGTGCTTACTAGTAAATAGTTTAAATCAGAACTTATCCTTGCATCTAATTATGGCATTGTTACTGTATTTGTTCACTGAGATGACTAACTGACTTGTCAATTAAATTCAAATTGAATTCATTATATTTTTCAAAACAGTTCCCTCCATCCAATTGAACAATAAGATTTCATGATAACTGTTACACTATAGATCAGGAATGTACTGAGATTTAATATAACTTCCAGGCGAACCAAAACTCAATATTTTGTTTATATAGTAATTTAAATAATTTAATTTAAATAGTATTTTATGTGCAGGCCTATTACTTGTTACGGCCAAAAATCCTGATCATTCTTAATGTAAGGTCATCGGTAGATGTTGCCTCCAAGTTTATCAGCATATCAAACTCAATATTTTGTTTATATAGTAATTTAAATAATTTAATTTAAATAGTATTTTATGTGCAGGCCTATTACTTGTTACGGCCAAAAATCCTGATCATTCTTAATGAAAGGTCATCGGTAGATGTTGCCTCCAAGTTTATCAGCATATCAAACTTTTCACTGATGCTTTTCTGGAAGTTTGGACCCTGACAGATAATTCTAGACATTGAGAAGTGTTCAACTAGACATTTAAATGCTACATTTAGGGGAAAAGGTTGTGCAATGTAATTAACACAAATTATTGAATTTTGAAATTGTAAAATATTTTGGGGCAATACAATGGATGCATTACAGTTTTGAGAGTTTGTTCCAACATCACAAATCTCAAATTAATTTTACTGTGTGTGGAGAGTATATTGATCAGCTTTAGCTAAATTCAACAGTAATGTGAAATTTCACATAATGTAGTATTAAGCAAAGTGAATATAAAGTTATATGTAAATTATACCAAGCTTAGTCATGACCCATCCGTTGGTCAGATGGACCATAGACCATCACCAACAACAGATATTTCATTCATACTTAGTAAAGATTCCTAAATCCTATTGGTCCATTCAGGTCAGCTGACCGTGGTTAATCCTGTGAGTAACGCACGGTAAAATTACGGGGCATCACTTTAATAAATCTTTGGTTATATGTAACCAAAATGTTTTGTTTTATGGTTTCTCCCCCACACGAATGGTAGTGTATGAATGAACGGGGTTAATCAACGGTCTAGCGTGCGTTACTCACATGATTAATGCACTCCGGGTGTTAATGCTATCGCTGGATGCACTCGGGCTCCGCCCTCGTGCATCGCTTGCATTATCCCCCGATCGTGCATTAAACCTGTGAGTAACGCACGCTAGACTGTTGATTAACCCCTTAATAAATGATAAGAAATAGCGAAGAAAAGGGAAGGGCGGAGTGTCTACATGTTAGCTAGCAATGAAGCCTACAATGCATAGTACTTGCAACTACTGAGGCAAATTTTGTAATAACGGACAATCGGAACTGAATCTGTTTTGAGAAAGGTGAGAAAGATCCTATTAAGACTAACCAAGATACTGTACTTAATGAGAATGAAATCCCCTTCCCTTATATATCTTCCCCCAGGAATGTGTGAGCTAGAAACACTGGCTGCCTCTATTTCTGATCAAGGCCCTGCATTACATGAAATCCTTATAAGGTTCAACAGCTTGTTGTTGTGTTGTGTTGTGTTATACTGTAGGTTTAGGCCAGATATATTGTCCTGTCTAGCAGCTTCAAGTGCATAGTACACACATAGTCACAATGAATAGCACACATAGTAAATTGTGCATAGTACATAGTCAACACAATGCATAGTACACGTACACATGCAGTCACAATGCATAGTACAATCATAGGCACAATGGTCATGAAATAGCTATATACGTAAACAAAATAGGTAGTGTGTGAGACTATGGGCCTAGCAGTGTACATTAGAACACAAGTTCATCATTATTTATCAACATGGTATAAATCAGTCTTCTTCATGTCACCACAATTCTCTTGAAAAGGATATCTTTGCCAAAATTTAAAGCTTCATCTAAAACTGTTGACTTCCCTCTAGCTGTTCAAATTTATGACAAATTGGACTGCACTTGTCATTGCAATATAATATGTTGTATAATACGTAGATCTATATCTGTCAATATGTGTCTGTGGTATTTAGTATTCAGTTAACCAACCTTCCTCAAGAGTACTTACCCTAGATCCATGAATTTTCTAGCTAGCAATGTATATTAATCCAGGGGCAGTTAGTGCAACGAATACATAAATACCAAAAATGACACTTTTAAGTCAAAATCACTTAATCCGGAAAGTAATTCTTCACAGTTTATCAGCGGATGCAAAATATGTGTGTCAATTTGAGAATATTTGTTTAAATCTTTGAAGCTTTGAATTCTGTTTCTTGAGAGACATTAATCTTCCTGAGATCTTGATGTTGGATTAGTTTGGCATTAACTTTACAAAAAGATCTTTACAATTCTGGAACAATTTCTTATCTTGATACAGTTGTGGATCAATGACATATTAGAAACTTTGAGAGGACAATACATTGGAAAATTTTGAGTATTAATACTACTTGATCAGTACTGACTGATACAGTAGTTTATGCATTAAGTAAACTGTATTAAATTGTATAAATGTCAAGGCTATGAACTTGCAGGATCAAAGGAACCTATTAGTGTGAAGTCACCTAAATGATTATTAAAAACAGCAAAAATAACGAAAAGGTCCAACTTTAATATCCCACAGTCTTGACTTATGGTAGGGTACTCAGTGACATAAATAACCTACATATTAAAGTGTTTATAATTGTGTCAGATAACCATGGAAATACTACTCCTGGAACATTTCCCTGTTTTAACCAGTATTACATAGAATGTGAGTATGACAACGGATGGGAGATGTTCGCTGTTGGATTGTTTCACAAATGAGTTTACAAAGAAAATGCTTCGTTCACATTTTGAAACGGAGCCCTATTAGCATGTATATTGTAGTGTCCATTATTGCAGCACACTGTATTTATAGGCTAATAATGTAACATATATTTACTATAAATATTAGTATTAAATTACACTGCCCATGTTGAATTTACATTTGCTAACAGACAATTGGACGTGGTATCAGGGAAATTAAAAAGCAAATTTAGCTCTTATAGTATTTGGCTATATTCCTCATATTGAGTAGGAAATTCAATTTTAACACAAGCAACTAAATCGATGCATGTCCGTTAGAGGAGGACGTAGGAAAATCAAGCAATTTCATCACCTCAACAACATCTAGGCAAAGAAATACTTTTATGGAATGATCTCTCATGTAGAAACTTTAAACAGGAAATTGGATATGGCACATCGTACCTATAACAGCTAGAAGCTCGAAAGTTGTCATTTGTATAGTGAATGGTGAAAAACATCATTGGTCAGTCATACAATCTCAGATTCAAGAAACATGACAACAGGATACTCTGCCCACACAGTATGTTAAATTCCACCCATTTCACTCCTCTGTTCTTTGTGTGGGTGGAGGTCAAAAGTTTTTCAGCCTTAGGTGAAACCACACAGGCGGAAAAACACTTGCGCTTGAAGTGGTTCTCAGCAATAACAGATACAGAAATAAACTGTGTTACATACTTGTTAAGGAATATTCATACATAGCTGTGTAGATGGTCATTGGGAACACAGATGAATGATTCTTTGTACCTTATACTTAACAAAGGCCATTAATTGTCATGTTTACTTTCATAATGACACTTGACAATATTGCCAATATTTGCCGACATTTTATTTGTCAAGGAGAAGAGGCAATTTTCCCTCCACGTTTGTTCCTTTCTCTTCATCTTTTGTTAAAGGATTTGTTTAATTTCACTAATACAGTAACATATTTTCAAGTTTTGAAACCCATTTCTGACTTCTGCTAACTACAAGCAGCTTGAAGGTGGTAATATTGATCTAACTGGTGTAGTGCAAATACTGGCATTCTGTATTAGTAAATAGTTGGGCAAATTTGACATGGAGGTTTGTTTGCCACCTTTAGTAAATTACATCTAGTTTCACCTAGAGATGTATGAACGTGAAATCAAATCATACTGTAGGGCATGAACAATGCACACCTGTGTTATGATTAATCAGTGTCAAATACCTATTGCGTGTTATATATATACATCTCTTTCCCACTTACCGGTCTCCACACTACCTCAGCACTCTGGATCTACTGTGCCTAGAGTCACCGGATAACATTTTAGCACTGAATGATATTTTTGGGGAAATTACTGCATATTGGTTACCACAACTAGCATGAAATAACTTCTGGTATTTGTGAATGATTGTTAATAATGATGGTATTCCCACTATTTTCTCCTTGTCCATCAATGAATAAGTAAACCCATAGTAGTAAATTTGTTATTAATATCACTTTACAATCGAGCAAGATTATCCAAACATAGCTAGTACAAAAGTCTGTCACCATGACGTACAATAGTTTCTTTAACTCACTCCTTCCTTACCAGTCTCATCCCTTCACAATGCACTCCATTCTTACTAACTACTGTAACTTCGATAACTTAGCAACTTAGGAACACTAGTTGTGGGCTTGTGGCAGTAGACCTAAATTCTGGTCACTTATATCCCTCCAAAGAAGTGTTCCTACAACACAGTAAACATAGAGACTCGCTTACCTGTCTCCTCACAACCTTAGCACCACGTTTAACCGTGTCTAGAATGTTCTGGTAACCTTTTAACACTAACCGGCCCTCCGGTCATTACCCTTCTCATTCTATCATTTCGAGTGGATTTTCTTCCCATCGGAATTTGTCCAAAACAGTACCTGAGAATTCAGAATTCAGTATATAGGGCAATATGTGTCATATAGAGGTAACCTGTTTTTTTTTAGGTATATGGTGTGTCATATTTGATTGTAGACACAAATGTGAGATTTCTGCATAATTAGGCAGCCTCAAAGCCTTTATCATATATTTCACGCCAATAGTCACCCAGTATGTATCCTGGCAGTAAAACAAACACCCATATCAATAGCCAGATTCTTACCATTGAGTAGATTGCAAAGTGACAGCCAATCACTTGAAGAGTGTAATACAGTATTCTCCCACAGCTAGACTACCTTTACTTCAGTTGTCAATGGTTGGATCCATATGCTTACAGTTCTTGCTGACCTACTTTCATAATGTGTGAAAACCAGGTATCTAACTTGTCTCCGATATCTTCAGTCTAGTGACAAGTTTCAACGTTGATAACTGACGAAAAATAACAAGGAATGTTCCTGCATAAATAATCTGTTGTTTTGAAGCCAGATGTGTAATTGGTAATATAGCAATTGACCAATTATCACACTTGACCAGTGTACAAGAAGTAGATACATTGGCGTTGTATACATACTGTACAACTGCAGCTGTGAAAAGTGTAATTTTTGGATATTCTTTTAGATCTATTTGGCACTGCTTTTGTTTCTTTGTTAGTTTAATCTCTATTGTTATTGTTGATGTTGTTCCTTAGCAGATCTTCTCTTGTCTCAAAGTTATGTTCATAAGTTTGAGCTTGGTCTTATTCTCTTCACTAGAAGTTTCAGTTTCCACAGAGACTTATTTACCTTGGAAATAATTAAAGTAATTATTAAGTGGTCTTACAGTTCAGAGCAGCCTATCAGGAGCTTTAGATCTGATAGATCGGCCTATGCTCATCAAGTTTCTGTTTATTGGCACAAAAAGAAACTAGGTATTGTGATTATCTTGATTAATCTCTCTCCAAGTCTGTAGGTAGATATCTGTATGTAAGCTCAAACATCATCAGGAATGTGTTTAATATCTAGGTTGATTCATCTTCTCCTGATGAATCTATTTTCAATGATTGAGCATTAGTGTCAAACACTGTTTTATGTTGTCAGTGAACAAGTACTGCATTAGTGTAAATTTTCTTTATCTCTCATTGGAGATGGTATCAGTTTAAATGGGTGCTGTTTGTTTTTTATAGTATCAGAGGAAAGAAATATTTAATACAACATTTATTATAGTAGATGCTTTTCTTTGGAATAATGCACTAACTGAATAAGCACTGTAGTCTCAATGGTTGCTTGTTCTTTCACTAAAGTAACTATAAATTGACCATGGTAAGTAATACTCTTACTGAACAGGTTTAATGGTTTCTTTTGTTGTCTAGCTGTTCTATTATTGATGTTTAGTAATTAGGATAGTTATTATCTCACTTGATTAAGTAATTATAATTGTTACTTGTTCTCGCTTAATAAACATATTAGTTTGAATAGTTATACTCTCACTAAGCAAGTATTGTACAGTCGTTGTGCTGGTTGTGTGTTTCATCATTGAATGTACTATATTAGCTTGGATTAAAGTATCCTGTCACTGAGCAAGTATTTTAATTTAAGTGGTTGTTTTCTCAAGGAAACAAACTGCATTAGTTTGGAAACGATCAATAGTATGCTCTCACTGTCCAAGTATTGTAATTTTGATGATTGCTTGTTTTCTATTAAATGCAACAGATGACTGCATTATTTTGAATAGTTATACTCTCGCTGATCAAATATTGTTCACTAGTTATTCTGGTTGTTTGTTCTCTCACTGGAAATTGTGTATTCCAGTTCACATCATGGAAAGGTTTAATTTGCCATATAAATTGTGGACTATTTATAGGTACTCCAAACCGTAACGTAAGATTAACCAATTGATATTTCTAAGGAAACATCTTGTGACAGAAACATCTGAAGTGACCTACTATTGCCTGGGGGGGGTGGGAAATAATGAAATATATCTATGGCTTTATTAATATTGCCATCCACATTAATTTATAAGCTACAGATGTCTTCTAGCAAGCTATGGTTTATGGTTCTGCTATAAAACCATCTTCAAGTTTTAGTGGAATGAATGCATTCCCAATACTAATATATAAGGACCCACACACGACCATCCACCCAATGGACTGTCAACCTCCTTTCATCCATTTTATTATTAGACTAAGATTTATCTCCAAACCCAGGCTCGTCTTCAAATATGACTGACATATCAACTTCATATCTCTAGTGGAATACTGACTTAAAGTACTTTTAAGGAAACCTTTTCCACAGGAACCCACCGAATGGCTGAATCATGGACAAAAGGGTAAAATAAGAAACAATAAATGGAGATGAAATTAAATGAATGCACAGGCACCTCCGCACACCTACAGTATAATTAGCCAGTGATGCAGTCTACACACTGCTTGGGTGCCCACTGCACAGTATGAGAAAATACAACAATAGCCGATATATATTTCTAAGACAGAGAGAAAATATAAAAAAATTATAAAACTACCCAAGATACCGATGAAAGTACATTTGTTTACTGCAAAAGCTTTCACAAATTTTGCAACAAACTTTTCAATCAATAGTTTGCAAAAGTGGGTGTGTCCCTTCACCAATTGTAGACCTCACTGTGTGATAAAGGATCAGAGATATAGTTACCAATTGTGGTCTCAAGTTTCCAAATTTATGTCTGGCAGTCTGCAGATGTCATTGAATTGCCTTATTAGCAGCATTTGATTTAAAGAAAAATTAGAAAAGTGGAGTGAATTTAACTGTTTATTGGGGCAGTAACCATTTAGATTTATCCAAAAACTGATGCTAGGCATCTAAAATGAATTTAACAACTTTTCACAACTCCAGATGACAGTGCAAGTCATTCCATTTTGCATGTGTGTGTGTTTACGTGTCTGTTTCTGTATGGGAATCTTTACTTGGGTGGTATAGTTTAAACCCTTAAGCAAAAGTATATATTTCAATTTCTAATCTTACTTTTCCTCCTCGGTGACAAATAAACAAGAAAAGTCACAATTTATCATTGGTAAAGAATTATTGCTGGTACGGTACGTTTCAAGGACTCAAAAACGGCACCTTTAACCCCCTCCCCTCCCCCCCCCTCCGGATGTATCAATTCTTTCTGGTATTGAGCTGTGGAAGTGTTTGCCATAAACCTCCGAAAATGTCAAGGTTTGCAATCGCTATCCACCGTCATTATGGAAGTATCATTCAACTCAGAGCGTTGCTCAACAGATGCAATCACAGGTGCTTAAGTCTTCTATTCAAATTTCATTTTCCATTTAACAAATGATAAAATTTGTCTTGAGAATGTGACAAAAGCGACTGAGTGAACGCAGTTAATTTAGCGTGTTTGGTTTCGTGTCAACAGCCGCTGAATCATAATCCCGTAAGACCGAGGCACTCTGATCGATTTATTGCCACTGTGTACACGTAGGATGAGCAGTAGACAAAAGGAAAAGGAGCTGCCGCTTAAAATTGCTGTGCACAGGAGCCTCACGACTGATTTAATGTGGGAGTTGAAGTCCTCTCGGCTAGTTGATTTATAATTCCTTGCCTCTTCCAAATTGGAACTTGAAAACGTGACTGAGCAGAAAGTTGAAAGTTTTGTCGTATATATGTGTCATTCCTATGTCCGTAGAAAATATCTTTCAAAATTGGTTTTTTTTCGGACTCACGCTTTTGGAAGATCAACTTGTTGCTGTGGATATGAGTAGTTGAGCGAGCCAGTCGACGGAGGGAAAAAAAATGACAATTTGAATTTGATCTTGGAGGAGATAATTGTTGTCACAGCTGGATCTACAGAACTGGCATCTTGATTGGAAAACTATTTATCTGCATTGATTCACAATGTAAGGGTATTGTCAGTGTTTACAGTATGATGAATACACGAGAGGCGCTCGTTAAGTGGTGGCTTATGAAATCTTTATGAATATTGTGTACTGATTTGGGAAAATATTGGAAAGTCGGAGTACTACCCACACGTGTTCCTGATAGAAGTTATTAACTTCAAAAGCTTGGTAAGTTGATATATGAGCGTTTCAAAATCTTGTCAAGGGTACTTTAGGGATTTACATACTGAGTGTTTCATATTAGCACAGACTAAAGAAGAAGAAATGGAAGACCATGCATGGTGAATTTATCAGTCTCGTAGTCAAGCTTTTAAATCTGTCGCAAAGGACTCGAGATTTAGTAATGGCATGATGTGAACTGTAGAATGTGCTTGAGCATGTGAAGGATCTCTTTAGTCACTAACAAATTCTATTCATTCATTCTTCATTATAAACTGTGTCAAGTTATTAGATATCAGTCTTATTAGAATAAGGTGGATTGTGTTGCAATGAATGTACTGTGCCATTGCTTAATATAATTGTGATGTTTCAAGTTAGTTTTGTGTGATTCAGACAAGGTTGTTTGTTTCATATTAAAATCTCTGTTTATGTGCAAAGGTCATTTTCTTCAATTTCTGACTCATCCGACCAAAGGTTGGCAAGTTGACTGAATTGGTGACCATGGACAGCATGTTTTACTGTTATACATGCACCTGTTGCAATTACACTCTTCTTTATGTAGTCCTACAGTCGGGCCGGAAAGGGGCACTTGAGGGGGAGCTTATCGGTCGGAAGCTTTCGTTATGCTTTGTCATATCTGTTAAATGAAAATATAAAAAATAGCTCAGTATGAATAATCTTTAAAGCATTGATTGTTCAAAGAATTTGTCAAGGTCATCTGAAAGCCAGAAATATGCTAGAAAATGAAAGTATGATCACTCGTAGTTGCAATAACATATTCAAATCATGGCTTTTCTTTGACTTATGTTCATATAATGTAGGGTTTCTATATTAATATTTTAGTGTTTTTGAACTCATTAGAATTGTCATTTCTTACCTTCTTTTATATTGTGTCACCAAATTTCACTCTTCGTTTTAAGCATTTTTTGATGCTAGAACCAATGAAATGATAAAAGCTGTTTATACCAATGGGAGATTTTATAGGCTGTTAAATTCAACCTCTCTCAATGCTTGGGAGAAAAATCAGGAACACAGAACCATACTTGTATATTTGCCTTCCCAAATTTGC
>KN883785.1:68344-98289 GCA_000934455.1 Apostichopus parvimensis
TTTTTTTTTTTTTTTTTAACTCTCATGTCATAATTTAATTAAACAATCATGTCTCATGAAGAGAATGATTAACTTTTGGTATTTGTGTTGAGATACCCTAAAAAGTTGTCAAAACCAACCCCAAAAGCTGCTTTAATGGTAGACCTTACAGCTTCATGGGTGAGTAATTCAGTTTGTAATCCCACATTAGTGCCAGAGGTATACTGTAAGTCTGTAACTATGCATGGTTTGTACAATTTTGAGTAGTGATCCACAAGGGAGGATGAGGTACAGCATAGGTTGTGGAAAACAAAACATTTTGAAAATACCTAATAACTTTCAGTAATATTTTGGAGTTCGTTTCATGGAATCCTATGGAATTAAAGGTTTATTAATACTGAAGTAGAGAGGAAAACTGTGGTCTATTGTTTAATACACAGCATAGGCAGATTTCTGTAGAGGGATATTTCAGTGGCAGTCAAATTATGCCACACTTTCAAAGAAGTTTTGACACATCTCGATATCTAATTGTTTCTGCTTGTACAGTTTTTAGAACAGGTTGTTTATTATTTTGGTCACATATCCATACGTATAAATCCACAATTAAATTTGGCACATGATTATCTCATGCCAAATGTTCTTCAGTAGCTTTATGTGATATTCTTTGTGTGTGTGTATATTGTTCATATCTCCTCTATTAAAGTATATATGATGGCGCAGTGAAATATTTGCATGGCTGTGACCTAGGAGGCCTGTACTGTTTTATCAAAGTGCAAGAGGATGTAGTTTTTCTGTTGTTGATGATTCATGTGCACATAAATAAAAGCAGCGACATGAATCATCTCAATGGGGCTGTCCATGCAGCCATGATGCACAAAACCAACGGATGGCACCGTCATATCGGTCCTATCTGCTTCTGTGTTACTTTTCAAGCTGCACTCTTTGACTGCAGATCATAGCAGTACCATGACTTGATCTCTAGTGTAGTGCATACAATTTGCTTGTTCGTTAATGAACAAGATGTTTGAACATATTTTTGAAGTCAAGCTGTTTTAATCACCGTAAAACTTTTGTTTTCTATTAGCATGTGCTTACGTCGGCAAAAATGGAACTAGGACCTAGTCACTCACTCAGTGCGAATGTTTGCAAGTTCAACAGGCCTGTTCACAGCTTGTGAGAGCTTTAACTCGGTCATGTTACTTTTATTAATAGATTGTCAAACAGTACAGATCACACACATTAAGGGCCGATATGACAGCGCCCTCTATAGACAACCCCATTTGATTTAATTTCTAACTCTATTAGACAGAGACATACTTAGAACTTCCCAAGTTATAAATGTAACTTTTTTATCTATAGTTATTTGTAGTGATGGAGCACATTTGTGATGCAACTAACATTTTCTGCTGGAATAACCCTTTAAATCTACAAACCTAAATGCAGTTCTGATGTATATACCTATAGTATCCTCCTTCCCAGTCAATGTACCAATGGGATTTTACAATTATCTCTGCCGATTCATGCCCCACCGCAAGAATGAACTACTGCAAGGTACATATGACTTAAATGTGACAATGAATGTACAGTTTATTGAATTTTGATAGTGATCTCTCAGATATGAATAGTGCTCAATTCTTATATATATATGGCATCCATTCATTAATTTAGAATGTTAAGTCAAAGCCTGTTTACTTCCATAGTGACAACATATGCACTGCTGATTTTTTTTTCAATATTCTGCTCACTCCTTTGGGTATTAAGAAAGTTTAGATTAAATCCTTTTGTTGTGGTATAATTAACCTGCTTTTACCTTAAATTCAAAGTTCTAAATAAGGTAGCATTGATGACTTTAACCTTTAAATATTTCCATAAGACATATAATTGCCCTCTGAGGCTGCAGTCCTAACATTCAGTAACGTTCAGCTAAAGACGGCTTTGTCCTCGTTCATGTCGATATTAAAACTCATGAATCTCAAAACTGTGCCGCTGGGTCGTATCTTTCCCCGTCTCTCGACACCGCAGTTGTTTCAGATCGTCAATCTGATAAGAAGCCAGGGAAATTAGTTGATGGATCTGTTGTTCATATGCTCTGGTGTGGTGGCTGTATCAAGTTTGCACTAGTAACTTCCCGAGTGAGTATTTCCACCGTCTTTGTGTGTGATAAGTGCATGTATTAGGCAGAGAATGGGTCGTGTGACCAATGTAATGTAACGGTCACATACGTAGTGTTACGGTGCCTGTGTAAACAGTCACTTTGTGACTTCCCGTTTCTTTTCTCTCTGGTGAAGAAGAGGGGGGGGGGGTTAGGTTTGCAAGTTTATAATCCATTTATACAGGTATGAATAGCCTATTGTGGATATAGGCCCTAATTAACTCTTCTTTTGTAGTTTACTACAGTTAATCTCCATTAGAATCACATGGCATTAGATTTCTAGCTCCCGACTCACAGATTGGTGTCTGTGACTCACCATTATTAATAATTGCCTTGTATACATGTAGATGCATAGCTGTATCCTGGCCATCTGTCACCATGTTGTTCCTCATTCTTCAGACAGTGCTTTCTTATGTTGCAATATTACTTCCAGGCTGGAATAAGTTGCATGTCTAGAATATAGTGTATAACTACTATAGCTTATCACATTAATGATTCAACTGTTTAGTTCCAGACTTATACCCTCCCTGTACATGCCCTGGGAGAAATTAAATATATGTAAACTCATTTTTTTCTTTCTTTTTCAAACGCCACAATTTCCCGGTATTTTGGAGCCACTATTTCTTTAATATTTGAAGTGTTGTTAAAGGTTACTGTCTCAAAAAGGAAATTGACAATTCACAGAGAAAGATTGTAATCAATTGTTACATATTGATTACCGTTGTGATTAATCATGACATAATTGGTAGCAGACTTTTGCAATGAATTTGGTTAATTTTGATAAAATGCGATACTTCTAGTCAAATTCCATTTGGAATCATAAAGAAGGTTGAAAAGTTCTTGCAAGTTATTGACAGTAACATTTGAAGAAGTGTCTTGATGGCAAACTTTTAAACTTCGAGAAATCGTTAATCATAAATTTGAAGATTAAGGATAATGTTGGTGGCAAACATTTTGGAAGGTGTTTTTTATATTAAATTGGATCTGTTGTACTTATTATTTTAGTAATATAAATTTATAGGAATTTTTATTCGGTTTCTTAAATTACCAATTTTTAGGGACTGTACACAATGAACTGTTTGTAACTTTGATAATCTAGTGTAATCATGAATCATGTTTTAGTCACCACTGTTGCATTTTCATCAAGATTTAATGTCTGTCTAGAAAATACTGTATATATATCGTTTTATCCTTTTCTTGTACATTACCATTAGTTTGTCCTAGAGAGGAATCTATAGGCCAAGCTGGGGGCCCGAGATGAGGGGGCTGTATAACTTTGAATTAGAAGGGGATATAATGGAAGGGACCAGAATAAGCAAGGCTTGTAACCTTCAGTTGATAGACAACGCTGCTTCTTTGTCTTCTCATTTCCATTTCATTTCACTTCACTTTGGGAACAGAATAAGTGATGGGGGAGGGGGAGGGGGGTGCACTTAAAAACATACACAGGGCATTTACTTCGCTCCTCTCTTACCTGCTGCCTCAAATTTGTACTTTTGTCAATATTTGTCATACATGATGTCCATGTGGAGGGTATAGGGA
The DNA here is from genome assembly GCA_000934455.1 of Apostichopus parvimensis. Taxonomy (NCBI): domain Eukaryota; kingdom Metazoa; phylum Echinodermata; class Holothuroidea; order Aspidochirotida; family Stichopodidae; genus Apostichopus; species Apostichopus parvimensis. The sequence continues at coordinate 72,018 of KN883785.1, forward strand.
GATTACATACTAGTATAGTTGGTCAAACCATTATTATGTGTAACTGTACACAGGCTGCTGTCCTCTCCTCTCCCTTGTTTGGCCCCTCTGCTGTCATAAGCCATATATATTCTACCCACCAATGTGGAGTGATTATTAAGTTAAACAGGGATGAAATTTTGTAAATTGTATTTCTAAACATGTGTGGCCGCTTGTGGATGACTTCTGCCCAGTTTGGGAACACCCATCTGTAGGTATAATTTTAATTTCACATCCAATTCGTACCTTTCAGGTCTGAGTACACCGACTCCCAAACACATAGTGAAATGAATCCAACAGCTTAAGTCTGAGCCGGGACAAGAGCTTATGAATCAGTGGATGAAACCCTTGACCAGTGTGGATTCCTGATCAGGGACATTGCAATTCAATTTGGAAGTACTGGCATATATTCCACCTGTGTTAATCTCCCTAGCAGTCTACATTGTAACAGATACTAATATAACTGATTGCATTAATTTTTTTAAATGTTTTCCCTTGTCATTCATTAAATTTGTCAGTCATCACTAATAATCCTGTTCCTCACCCTTCCTCCATTAAACCTTTGACATACTAACAGTCAGTGGAAATAGAGATCAGCTCCTGTTTTCCACCAGTTGATCTAATGTACATGGTGCTAATGTAATAATAGACTTTCTTTATGGGGGGGGGTGTCAATTCTAAACCTTATATTTTAAATTAGAATGGCATACCGTGCAACCAAAGACCAACTTAGCGGAGACTTCTCATGGAAGAGTGAAATATATTCCTGTTTGAAGTTCAGTTTGACAAGTTCTCTGAATCCCAAAAATGCATCATCATCATCATCATCATCATCATCATCATCATCATCATCATCATCATCATCATCATCATCAACATCCACAAACAAAGAATAATGTAACAGTTGAACCTACATCATCACTCACAGGCAGTACATATATACTATTTATTACTAATCTCTTTATGTATGAAACAGCAAATTTTGGCCATAAACCAGATTTTTTTAAATATTCCACTTTAAAAAAGAAGGGGGCCGAATCCTATGGGTCATTTAGTCTGATTGATAGCTGCAGGTTACTATACAGTATTCTACTGTTTCACAATATATGATTGTTTTTCGCATAATATCTTGTGACCATTGCCAACTGTGGACAAACATCAGTGTTAACCTACTTCAGATTGAGCTGGTGAAATCAAACTGAGTGCATTTTCCTCTTTTGGCTCAATTCATCAGACACAGAGAAGAGCCTTTGGCGAGAGAAATATTGTCTTTGCATCCTCTAAATTTTAGCTAGAGTAATGTTACTTTGTTTGATATTATCACGTACTAACAGTCATGAACTCCGACTGAGATGAATGACCGTGTGTCGTCACTATTGTGACATATCGAAGGCTGGAGCAGAGGTTGCATTCGGTCAGGAGTGAGGTGAAAATCTGACATTGTTTAAGACTGGCTGAGTATATGGGCAAGGCTGTTTGGTGATGGCTTATTGCTCTGGGAACTTAGTCAAGTATTATAAAAAGCCCCTGTTGAATTGAATCTGAGGGAGAAAATAATACAGCAAACTTGCTCATATATATCATTTAATGCTGGTCACATATTGCTTTGAAATTCATTGATACTTAATGATCAGTATTAAACATTTCATGGAGTAACTGTCAAAGGAGGGGCTAGTTATCTCACATGATATCCAATCTTGTTTAATTTTATGCGGGCTATTAATATTTCACTTGGAATAATTAATCAACCTTCTTCAGGTAAAATTTGTAATTGCAGCCATTGTTACCAACACCATGTAACAGATTCCTAAATTGTTAGATGCCAACAAACCATGAGTAATTCCATCATTCTGTAAGTCTGTAAATTTGCCCCTGAAGAACATCATGCTATGATGAAAACAATTACATAGCCTTTCTCTTGTTCTTAGTCACATACGTACACTGGCTCTTGCAATAGTTGGCCTGTAGATGCATGAGCACTGTTAACAAAACCAGCATTTTTGGTCTTGTTTCAATATATGACAAAAGCTGCATGCGCCATGTGATATTGAAAACTTCTGTGATGTACAACCGGTGCATGGCAAATTTTAAATGGTTGTCTGGTTGTCCGAGTGACTAAATCTCTGTCTGAAAAACTAAAATCAGCTTAGCAGGTCGGCAGAAAATTAGTTGTTTACTTCAAATTCAGACTGCTTTGAAATTAAATACCCTCAAATAAGTAAAATGATAAATTGGTTTTGTCCACCGTCATTTTGAAATAAAACCGAAGTAGTAGAAGACCCACGATATTCCTACAGTGTACATATATCAATCATTCTTCGTTATTTTGATATATTTTTTCGCGGACAAAGAATTGCTGTTGGGATAACCAAATGTTAAGATCTGGTGGTCCAAGGGACAACCAGCAAACATCCATAAGAATTTGCCCGTTGTTCCTCCTTGTTTAAATATAATTTTTCAATATCACACTTTCACAAAGTTGTCCATGATGATATTGCTCTACATTCTAGTTTTATACCAAACCACGAAAATAATAGAAAGACTTGAAATGAATCAAATGATACTCTATTCCTTTCTATAGGATCTTCTAGAATCAACCAAAAGGGATGCAGATACTGTATTCATTAGTGTGGATAAAGATAATGCAACTAGTTCCCTGGGGAGTTTAACATGAGGCAGCCCTTCAATAGAAGGCTGGATGAAATGCCTACTATTGATATAAAGGAAAACATATTTAATCTTTTGAATACACATGGGGCAGTATTAAGACTCTGATTTCACGTTATGATGGTGCATGTTTCTGAATATCGGTGTCTTATTTATGTCGATCGTAAAAATGACATTATCATGATTTTGTAATTATAATCAAGGGAAAGGATGAATTACTGAACAAAATCTAGCAGTTGCTCCTGGCAACTATCAGAAGAAAGAACTCATAATTAGCAGACAAGGCAGAATTTACATGTCTTTATATAGATAAATTAATGTCATTATAGCCCTGCATAGAGAAAATTTATGAGCTTAAATATATCTTCTTCTTTCTTCTCCAAAGAGCTGAACTACATCTGCTGTACCAAAGTGTTATATATAGAAAAGCTATCAAAGAAATTTTAATCTTTATACCTTTTCTAACGGAAGCTATATATTCTGTTACAGTTGATTGCTTTCACCCGCAAATCGTGGTTGTTTGAACACAGTATTACCATTCACAACTCACATCTTTTTTCCTCTCTTTTTTCTCTTTTTTTTTTCTTGCTGGAAGTGAAAGAAAGAAGCAAAATAAAATAATTGCCGCTCTTTTTCCAGTTTCAAATTTGTGTATACAATATGCAAAGGTGGTCAGAGCATATTAAAGAAATGTTTATCACACAATGACTTGTCCATGGCATTTTAGGTTAATATAGTCTAATAGACAATTGTCACTTTCAAGATGAGTTGAACTTCGGCATTGAACTTAACAGAACCTCGAAATAGCCTTTTATCTCTCAATAGTCAAAATCTAAGTGCAGCAATATATTTGTAGATTGAAGAGTGTTTGTTAATTTTCAAAGCAAACATTGAACACTTAGGATAGACAAACCCGCACAATTTCATAGCAGAGTGTCCTTTGTACAGCTTACATATAGCCTATACTTATCCTTTTAAAATTTTAGAGGCTAAAAGCTGTAAATTTTCATTAGGTGTTGAGAATATTTGCCACTACTATATAATTTCACCTTATGGGGATCGAGAAGTGATATATTTCTTATGGTGTTGGTATGGCTGGGCATACACAATGAATGCAATCTATAGTAATGTAAGTGAACCAGGTGGAATTAAGGGGTGAAATATTGTCATGAAATGCGGCCAGCTGCTTTAAATATGTATGCCACCCAGTTTAAATTCTAAGGTAAATTTAAGTAAAGTCTTAATAATCATATGCAGGGCAAAGTTATTAGCTATTGATGGTGTAGAAACCAGATTCTGAATTTTCTCAAACTAACAAATTTACCAAACACCCAAATCATCCATCGCACAGAGAGAGAGAAGTCGGCACTGTAGTTATTCAAAGCTGGTGATATGAAGTGATATCAGTTGCATGGCTGCAGTATAAAATATTCTGAGATCCACAGCTAGCAAAAAAAATTCAGCAATGAAAATTTGTAAATAAAACAATTATTATAAAATCATAAAAATAAAGGTAAGATTTTCAGTGACTGAGCTGGAATGAGCAGGAGATAAATGGATTAAGAAATTGTAAGAATCAGTCAATTTTATTATCACTCATTCATTGGCAGTAGTTAAATATTTTCACTGTTCTATCAAAACAAAGAAAATATTTTGTATGGTTTATCGTTAGATAAATAAGCGACTGGTTTACCACCTTGGTGAAACTGTTGCTTAGCTATTAAGTACCTGAATATTTAAAACAATTTTTTAATGACTATGCCTTGTGGATCGAAACTTAATGTCGTAGACTGATGCAAGATGACTTCCAATCAAAAGTAGCGATTTGGTCGTAAATTTAATATATTAAATATTATCCCGATTCAGTGCTGTTTTCTCACTATACACTGCAGTTTTTCACTCGAGCATAAACAAATATTGTTTCCTTTTCAGTTTCACAGCCTCATTCTTTATTCTAGACCGATAAAAACCTGTTTGAGCAAATAAAAATATTAAAATGGCTTGCCAAACTGCAGATTCCTGTTTTGGAATATTAGACCTTATTGTATATGAGGAGACTGACGCACTCGAATGTGTACTATCCATCGATCATCTGACTTCAGTCATCTTACTTTCCTTTCATCAAGTTCAATTGGTACCAAATTCATTGTCAAAACCAAATCATCAATTGAAGCAGACACTATAAACACACTCTGTAATAAGTGTTCAGCATATAAATGCTATGATAGCAACTGCAATATTGAAGTTAGGGTTGATTGAAAGTCCATGGATTTAGCTATATACATTTCATACAGGTCCATCTGTGTGGTTTTTTTTTGTATCTATTTTTTTTTTGATGTTTTGATTGGAGTATAAATGCAGCTCAATTCAATCAAATTCAATTTATTTCCACCAACATTAAAAAATATCACACATGCATCAATACCATGAAGGATATATTACAAGTTTTTTGATATGAACAAAATAAATTATAAATTTTATAGGTTATCAATGGGTATAGGGGAGGTAGAAATAAGTAGAGCTTTTTGAGTCGGGCACCTTAAGGAGAGAAACAAATGGTCCCGTAGAAGAAACAGAAAGGGAACCCCATTAGGCGGGCCGGCTTACCGGAATTCCATTGCCTTTTGTTATTCAATTGCATTTCTTTTTAACGGGCCATTGAGCTTAAACCTTCTTTTTGAAGGGTTGTTTTGGGAAGGGAACCAAGAAACAGGACAAAAAGGAAAAACAATCCAACTTAAAATGATGATCAAATGCAAATAATTGTAAACGGCCAATGAAATAAAATATATACTTCTGAGGAGACGATTTGAAGGAATGAAATAGATTGTTACTTGTAATTTCACTGGGCAGTGAATTCCATAGTGTTGCACCATGCGAATTTGAGTTTGACTAACTTTTGTTTGAGAGTGGGGAACATGAAAATTACTTCTGGAGTGGGTAATATAACTATAGAAAGTATTGTTGTAAGGTAAAGAATGAACTGAAAAGGGGGGGGGGGGGGGGGTAGAAGATCATTGTCATTTTTGCATTCCAAATTCAATACACTGATTTAAAACTTGAACTGTTTCGATCCACTTTTTGCATGGAAAGCTTATCCAGTGATTAGGAGTAAATAAGTTGAAATAAATGTGAGTAAGCTCCCTCTCTGTCCTATAATTCTCTTTGCGTATATATTTAAGTATTTATTAGTTGTTTATACTTATTCTTGACTGTCTAACATTCCGTTGTAAGTTACAATACTACATATTTAGTGACACTACATTTATGAGGGTATATTGGTCTGTAATATTGTTGAACTGTAAAGGCTAGGAACGGATTTCTTCTGGAAGCAGGACACAGCAGCAGAGAGACTAAATAATTGTACAAATCTGTGACTTCACAACCATGTTCATACTGTTAACATTTTTGGTGTATATCACATGGTAGATGGAGGAGTTAGTAGTTCCTTTGCATATTTATGAGGATATTTATGCAAGACCACACCTCTATTAAAACTCCCTCCCACACACTCCATCCTACCCCCCCCCCCTTCCATCATTATGTATGATCAGATTCCCAACTTATTTGTATATAAGCTATCTCTATTATATTGCCATTCATTACTAGTGTGTTCCGGTGCAGCTGTGCTATATTTACCTCAAGTGCCTGCCAAAGCTATGTATGCTCAGATTCCCAACTGATTTTTCATATAGGCTAATTATCTCTAATATATTGCCATTTGTTCTTATGACTTTCTTACTGTCATTGCTGACATATTTTACCAAGGTCTTTTTGCATGTGTGTTCCGGCACCTGCCAAATACCTGCCAAATACCTTGCCAAATTTGAATATGAACAATGTTGTACAAAGACAGATTTCACAAGCATTGCTTTCTATAATATACTGTGTGTCTTAGCTCCCTCTTGTAACTGGCTACATGTTAAGTACTAGCTGCTCTCTTTGTTTCAATGAATCTTGCTGATTATAAGTATTGAATATATCCATCACTCTTCTGTTGTGACAGAAGTGGGAATTTAGTGATCGGTGTTGGGAATTTGATATTTCAACCTATATGCAACTGGTATGTTAGGTGTCGAGGCACAGGCTATAATGACAGCGTGTGACTCTGCATCTGTCCTAGGACACAGAAAACATAACAACAGTTGCCTGTAACAAGGTGCAATGTGGAAGAAGGATAAGTTCCTCTCTACTTTGTCTTTAAATGTCAGTAATGTCAAAAATTGTCCAGAAAGTGGTAAAACACCAGCTTATTTATAGGGCCATTATTGAACACTTATTTCAATAAAAGAATTTGGAAATGATGCTACCGCCGAGAGCAAAGACAGCCACTGGATCTGTGTAATACGCAGATGCCCTGGTATAGTAAGTGTACACATAAATTTCAAATTGTGCCTTGAGCGTAGCCTCATTGTGAAAACTTGTTATGGGCCAGAACGGGGAAGGAATTGTCTTGAACCATATGTCATCATCATATGGCAGTCTGAGTGAGAGAATGCTTGATTTGTTTACGTATGCGAGGATGTAAAGCAGTCCTACACCGGATTTGTATCTATCGATCTGCAAAAAGAAGTCAATCAGTCAATGTAGAGTAATGTATACAGAGCCTCAGTAAGATGTTGAAAAGACATAATTGTGTTGATGTTAAAATACCTTCATTTATAAATGCATGTTATCTGTTTGTTATCTCTGTATCGTCATGGAGGTGACTTTAATATTTTAATATATATAATTAATTGTATAAAATAATAATTTCTTGCAGACAACACAATATACTGTCACCATATACTGTCACTACTATATGCATAAATATCTACCTTATTAATCCTGTTTGGAGATTTCAAATTGAAAAATATGCACAGCAAATGTGGCTTTTTTTTAAATAAATAAAAAATCTAATAGTGTTAAGGCTCTGTGGACCGAAATGTCTGTGCATCTTTGTACAAATGTTAGCATATTTAGAGCAGTTCAGCCTTTTTTCATCTAGCTTTTTGTATTTCCTACTATGGATGTTGCAGATATATGAAGAAGTGCACTAGAAAAATATGAATTATTGATGACATAAACACAGTTTCATATTACATATGTTCGTAAGAATAAAGTGTATTCAAGGCTTATTCGCAAATGGCTGTGCTTTGAAAACTGCTAATTACATTGTCGTTGGATGTCATTTTCTTACAATCAACATATATTATTGATCTGTATCTTAATCAAGTTCACAATTAAATGCAGGAAACAGAAATAATACCATTTTTTCATTTGATACTCCTTGAAATATTACTTTTTTTTTTAAGTGAACTGTTCAGTAGCAAATTAAGTATTTCTGTGTCAAAAGTGAGTTGTTATGACATATTTCTGCAATTTTAACATAATATCTGATGTTTTAATTTGCATGTTTGTGCCATCTGAATGAGTTGGTGGATGCAGTGATAGCTATAATGTATTCATTTAATTCATGTCTGTACTTACAGTATAGTATAAAGCTATTTGTAGTTAGTAGCTCTTGCAAACATTCCTTTGCAATTCTTAACATTACAGATCCTTGAAGCAGCATTTTGTGGTGTAGCTTTTTTTAAAGATTTTATTTTTACAAGTTTCTTTTATTTTAGTCCTAAAGCAATGCAGGTCATTTCTTTGTTGAATGTGAATGACCATTATTTGACTTTATAGCATATATTTAAGTGCTAAATTAAGTTGATAACCAAAATTTATTATGATGTTTTAGTTTTTCAGTTTCAACCTTATTCAGAGTGATACTAATTTGATAAAATATTTGACGAAATACTAAAAGTTATAATTTAAGCCTTTCACTAAGGACTTTGCAACCTTGGTTTCTAACTGGTCATATGTAAACGTATAAGGAGAAAAAAACCATCATTTGGGATCATATCTTCGTGGGGTGATCTCAGGAAAATACATCATATCATTATGAGACAATCCCAACAATTACCTGTGATCTTCTTAGTGATGAAATTGATCCCAATAGCTGGGATCAGATCACTGTTGAATGATGCCAGCTGTGAAAAATATCCTACTGAGTTTGATCCCATCATCTGGGATCATATCTTGGTTGCGGCTTCAAACGTATTCACTGTTCTAGATTAACACAGCTTCAAGCCACATGATCTTGTTAATTTGTCATTGACTTGTAAATTTAATCACATTTATTTTACATACCATACTCTGCCACAGCTCTGACAACCTGGTTTACATTGTTTGGATTTTTTAACTTTTTTTGGATTTTTTTGTAGTACAGGGTCATTACTAATTGTAATCTCAAACAAGAACAGATTTTTTACCTTCCCCACATTTGTAGAATATTCTTAAGTAAGGTTCTATCCGGGCATCTAATTCTCTTTATTCAGATTCTAGTTTTAGATAAAAAAACAATCCCGACAGATTGGTGAAGAGATTAAAGCCACTTTTTCATTCTCAGCGTCATTACAATATTACTAACCACGGCAGTGATGAAAACACCTGCATATTACTCTCCAATCATGTTTTCTAGCTGTACACTTCTCCTCTTCCGTTTTTTTTTTTTTGGTCAGAAAAAGTGGCTTTTCTTCAATTACTCCGTACATTAAGCAAATTGAAATCCGAAGGGTGCTTTGTCAAACGAGACCAAAGGAAGCGTGTGTTGTCGTGAGCGTGCATTAGTATCAAGGCTTAATCTGGATGGTTAATAATGGCTCTCGGGTCAACCTCTGCGATCGCAAGCAACTAGTTGTTGAAATGTGATCTGGAGCAGGTGGATGTTATGAGAGGAATTTAATACACTAAATCGATGTTACCAAGGTCTGTGCATGGATATGGAGTAAGAACTTTGATGACCTGCTGTCATTGAAAAGGTAAAGTTTTCACCCTTGCCACCAAAACTGAGGAAATATTTTAAGTGCTTGGTTTTTTTTTCTCTCTAATATAATAATAAAATAAGTCTACTTCCAGGGAATATATGCATTATTTGGACTTTGTGGGTTTTGTAATAATAGTCATCGTCATCATCATCATTATTATTATTTGGGAGGGGCCAAGGAACTAATGGGATTAAAGGATTTTTTTTTTTGTAGTTTCATAATATACTTCAGGAAATAGGAAGACCTGGCTTTCAATGACACTGTCGTTTAACACAATAGATCTAACTAGTTCTGAGCGACTTCGCATTCAAAAGCAATCAGCAAATGAACGAAGGGTCGGCTACTCCCTAATTAAACATCTTCACTATTCAAACGTACAAAAAGTCTCATTGCAAGTATAGCTTTGTGATGGCCGCACTTTGAGTTGGCCCTGCTATCATTTAAACAACATATTCACCAAGTTTCCATTTATAATAATTGGGTATCTTAATTATTTCAATTTATCTAGCAGAGTTTTGTATCAGTGGCAAAAATTTGGATTAGAATTCCTCAAATGTTAGCTGGTTATCAGGGAATAATTTATCTGCTATTGCATCACAAAATGCAATGCATAATAGTGATCACACTGTTATATAAGCGTTTAAATGTATAGCAGTTTTGTGTACATTATAGAACCATAATATGTTATAAAGGACAAAAGTCAGAGCCTTCAAGAGTCCTACACAAACTTGAACACAAAGTTTTTCCCTGGTTATTGCTTTTATCTAACCTGGAAACTCTGTCCCCACAAAAGTTAATAATGTATTTTTTTTTGCGTCCAGAAACGTGAATAATATACTGTATCCTGTTTGAATTTGCAAACTATTGCAGCTTTAATAATAGGTAGGCCTATAGTGTTTTGTACTAAAAAAACATCGCATATAGCATGGACACCAAATTTGTCACAAATGTGGACCCCTACATTTAAATATCTACAATGTTGCAATCAAGAGAGAACTTGTAAATCATGTAAATGGAGGGGGGGGGGAGGGGGGGAAGGACCAAGTTGAGAGATTTTATAATCTGATGGAGGTTTCAGATATGATGATGGCTACAGTGTTATATAACAGTACACAAAGCATGTCCCCAGGCAGCCTCCGAAACGAGTCTTTTCTCCCTAATGCTCTGGAAAATCATCTTAAAAGCTTTTTGTGGCTCAAAGCTATCAAGCTGCTCATATGCAAACTTTTTGTTTTCTTAGAGAAGAGCGGGAATTTTGATTGACCTAGACAAACCCTGAGGGGTTTCCTTTAGTAGGCTGCCGGTGATTCGAAATGCATTATTTTGCTATCATCATCTTTGCATATATGCTAATTCCATCTCATCCCAAGAAAGACAAAAACTAATTCTTCTAAGCTGTTAAGGTTTTAATGTGATGGACTTATTCAAAAGAGAATAGATAAACTGAGCCTTTGGCATGCATAGATGGTGCAGAATAAATGGGTAAACATTAGACCTAAGCTGTACAGATGCTAGGGGCATGGAATTTTCAGCTTGAATTTGCTTCATGTGTGAGGTACATGAGACAATTTAATACTGCATGGTGAAGAATAATTGCAATTCTCTATCAATTTACGAGTAAGACTTTAGCTCAGCTTAGGGAAGTGAACATTTAAATAATAATGCTCAACTACCATATATCTGCTAGAGTTCTGTCAAGTTTGTTGGCATTCTGTAATACTAACAGCAAACAGCAGGAATAGACTAGTTTGATGTGTGGATTCTCTTTCAAGTAATAAAGAAAGGTAGAAAACATTTGAAGACTAGTGGTTTGCCATTTTCATGTGAACATATAATGCAACATAAATCTGAAAAAAAGTCGTTGCCAAACTTAACCAAAGGAAATCAAGAATTACCTGTTTACTTAATATCAAACTGTAAAATCTTTTGGATGGTCCCATTTACTTTATCCTTTACACATGGAGAGGTATACCAGGTTGATGTAAACATTGTCATAGCCAATGTGTTGAATAAGACCTAAACTTTGGGGTTTTATTCTCTAAGAATTGAGAAGGTGTTGTCATTGGCTGGTAAAGTCATCCAAGGCTTAATATATATCAGTTATTTGATATAATCTGTAAAAAGACAGATCTGTAGAAAAGAAATGGACCAGGTTGCTAATTGGAGAATTGGAAGAGTGGGTGGAGAGGTGAATGGTGTGGAGCCTGATGGAATCGTACCAGAAAAGGGTCGGTCACGTACCTCTCCCTAGTCGATAAAGGTGACTCCTATTGTATGTCATTGAACAAACCTCTTTTTAAGATATAGTGTGAAAGTAAGTTGGCCTGACGTTTCGATCCTAGCAGGATCTTCTTCCAAGGGTGAATGACAAGTAACAGTAACAGAAGGGACAAAAAACAGGCACAGAATACAGACAGGTTAATGAGAGCTAAAGTCTTACTCTTACAAGATATAGCAGCAGACTAGCCCATTGCAATACAATCACAAATTCTTTTTTCTTACTGAAGGAAGTTTAATATATGATCTGCATATATTTCTTAACTTTCATACAGGCTTGCGGAGTGAGTCAAAACTTCCTACATTATATCAAGCTATTCAATGCATTAGTCAAAATTCTAATTGATGTTATCTGGAACCAGGCTGTCAGTTGAATCAACAAGTTGAGTTCTACAATTTCAGGGAACAGACTGCTCGGAGGACATGACGCATCGTCAAATTTCCGAAAAGACTTAAATGACGAAAAGACGAAATTCTTAAGTCTGGCAGTTCTTTCCGGCGATGAGGCATTCGGTTTCATTATTTGAGGTTAACGTCTGGACAGCCTGGCCTCCCTGGCATGAAATCCACACTTGGAATGTCTTTACTCCGTTCAAAATTGATAAAGAATGTTTGTAAGTCTTTTTGTCTTACATGCTTTATATTCAATTCCACGTATAATGAGGAGCTGGGAATGATGAAGCAATATGTATGTGGAGCAATATGTAAATTACAATAAACATGTCAGCCTTAAAATATTGACCTGATAAAAGTATATATTCAAAGATGGCTTCATATTCTACTTAAATATGCAGTAAAATGAGCTTATATGTTGTTTTTGCAAGTCTCTAATTGTTTACCATGGTGACATTAATGTAGGGTACTCCATATAAATTCCCCATTAGTTTAAGTATTAAATTGTCCAAGAAACTTATGCTCTCTGTAGAAGTTCTCACTAGCTAAACCCTACCAATCATTGCATACAGCTGACATGTTGGCCATTCCTGGCTCTGATCCAATTGTCCCCTATCATGACCATGATGATTCTTCGCTATTTATGAGAGCCTGAAGTTGTCGTCACTTGTAAACAAACCTCTTTTACTCAGTAGTAAACAATTTTTGTACACTGCTCTAGGAAGCTTGAAGTGGTCTAAAATTGCCTCAGTTGACCCAATTTTTTCCACCACTAGTACAGTTTCCATTCGTATCCTCTGACATCAAAGCCACAAAAACAGCAGATCCTGTTGACTAACATATCGAAAAAATATTTCTCCTGCTGCCTTTGGCCCCTTTCCTGAAGGAGAACCCTCGGGGTGGATTGCCATAGACTCTGTAATGGAGTATGCCACCTTTAGCTTCAAGTGCAAGCAAGTACAATCATAATTTTGACCTAGATACTCAAGTAATTGCTAGCAATTCACATTCCAAAAGCTATAAAATGGACCTTATAGTTTATGCTAAATAATCACCAAAAGAATCCTCTCTTATATTTGTTTTTTCTTCACAGCATTTTATAACCTCACCGCTTGTAATAGCCACCCTTGCCCCTCCCCTCTTTATCCCATGCAACCCACCAGAGTTATTTACATACCAATTATCAACATCATCTGCACAGACTTTCTTGTGTTGAACATCAACACTTTTGTTCGTCAAAACAAGTAAAATTACATGAAGTACATATACGTTTGAGAGAGCAAGTGCATGATCAACCATCGGTTAATGTGTTCATGGAACAACAAATTTCACATCATTAATCGCCTCGTCTTTTTCTCAAGCACTATGTTGATAAATATATTCCATCTTTCCGTGACATTTTCCCCATTCTGTTCCTTCCAGCATTTATAGTGTAGCGCTGTAAAATATTATGAAGCAAAGTCCTTTATCAACGAAATGATTGCAAATTTACAGCCTTTAGGGGGCAAGCGAAGATTAGATTAAAACCCGGGCGGTATCCACAAATTAGACAATCAGTCCTTCTGTCTTGTGTTTCATCTTTTTTGTTCTGTAAGCATGACTGAAAATTCTAGGTTTTCAGGCCATTTTTTTCTATTTTACTTTAAATTGTGTATCGATGTATAAATACATGCAGGGTCATATACAAGCCTATTCAGAAATTTAAAGTTAATTAAGGAATTCTGTCAAGGCTTTCTCGGAATAAATAATACAAAAGATCTGCACGGTGCTAACATCGACTTTAAAGCTGATGTAATGAGGTGATTTATCCAGGAGATTGAGAACAGCTGCTACCTAATGACTTAATTGTGTGTTCAGAGATAAAACAAAACCCTCGGATGAGACGAAATATGATACACAATGTGAAGATGATTAAAGAGACAATGTATAGATGAATTATCTGGTGCAGGTACGTGGAAGAATTCCCATACAGGCAAGTTGGGACATCTGCAGCACCTTGCAAATCTCAGGCAACTTGGATATAACTTTGAAGATCTGCTTTATTGGCTCCAATTATAGCACGCTATGGCTAGGAAAGTTTGGTGATTACGTAATCGACCTGCCACAGGCGTAACTCGACCTCAGGATGTACAATTAGTCTGCATAGCTTCTTAACACCATTAGGCTCTTTGTGTAAACACTGTGTGGAAATATGTTCATGTCTACAGTGTAGTTAATCATACAGCGTTCACACAAAGACCCTCTTACAAGAAAAGATATGTGGTAGGCGTTGCAGACTAATTGGTAAAGAGAGGTCATTTTACGACCCAGGCAGGTCGATTTCGTAATCTCACGCAACTTTTGCATGATAGCGTGCTATAGTTGGGGTCGATACAGCAGACCTTTAAGTCAAATGTTTAGCAGATTTGCTCAATTCTGACAACGAGGAAAGACCTGCTGTACATTATTTCAAACGAGGGCTGCCTTTAAATAACACCTTGCAGTAATCTTCAGGGAGAAAATGCATCTTTTTCTGTAATTTTCACCAGCTGATGCTTGTGTTAGATTTTTAAGTGTAAATTAAAGAAGCCAAGGTTAGTCAACTTAACTCAATAAGTATATCCAAAGGAAAATGAGGGCAATTTCTCTTGAAAAATTTGATGACAGTCGTATTATATTTTTAGACTTATTATTTATAGACTTATAGGTCAAAGTAATATTACAAAAAGCATGAAAATGGTGTCAATGCAGAACTTAACTTTACTCAATTAAGTCAAGATTTTTATGTCAGTAGTTGGATATACCTCTTAATGATACCTATAAGGGATCATCGATGTCATAAGTACCTAGTTTGAATAATTCAATAAGTTCTTTGCTACTTTTGACCAAATTCTAAGCATAAATTAGTCATTATAAATACAGTAGTGTACTTTGCTCAAGTAATTTATGATTAGCCTTGATGTGCATCTATGGTCCACAGATGCATAATTCCTTATCACACATTTTACAGCTATGGTTTAGTTCATGTGTTGCATGGGTCTGGTAATGTACCTCTTATCACTAATAGTATAGGTTAACAGCCCTAACATATTCACTGCTATTCAAAAAACTTTTTCAAGGTGTCATGTGTTCAGATTCTTCTTATTCGTGGTATTAACCAAAATACCTTGGTTGGTATACCATGTTCCTTATCAAAATCTTATTGATTCGGTCACAAGTTGGTTCCATTTTTCTTTCAATCTAGAAACTGTCACATATATGCAAGTGATATGATACAGTTTGAGGGGACCTCTCTACATAGTACTGTAATACCCTGCAGTTTGGAAGAATTGTCAGGCTTACTGTATTTCTGTGCTTCTTGTATATTTCTTGTATATATGCCAAAGGTTTGGTTCTTACGCTAATTAACTTTTGATAAATATATACCGAACGAAAGCTGCACACCTGCCTCTGTCAATTACAATGTTTAATTTATTCTTGCGTGTGCATGTCACTCAAGGCGAATATTGCATACCCGCAAACGTGACTCTGTTACAATGAATTTGGAAATTTTAATGTAATTTTTATTTTATTTTTTTTAGGGGGGGGGGGGTTTGTGATCCATTCTTACCATGCAATATATTTTTTTCTGATCTATAATTTTACCAAAAGTTACTATATATATGCAATACTGTATTTGAGTCACAAAACTTGACTGTGTCTGTTTGTGATTCCTGAAAGAAGTGCAAGCATGGATGTACCACTGACTTTCTGTCACGAACTGCTCACCGCTTGTTGGTGTAAAACCATATAAATGTCATAAGTACTGCCCTTTCATCCTCTCTGACAGACTTTATTTTGAATTTATTCCAATTTAAGGTTTACCTTTAAGTTGTGAAAAGCTACACAATAACTACATTGTTGAGAGTGACAGCATTAACAACGGGATTGATCTTATGTTGCAATTTATTACGAAATGGTGAGACAATTGCTTTGGCCGCACACTTTCAAGAAAAGCATTTTTTGTTTTGAGAATCGTCATCATTTAACACTATACTGCGTATGTAACATCATCGGTATTAAATAACTAGATATTAGTACAAACAATGTGAGAAGATAACAGAATTGTAATGTTTGTTTGATTATGGATTCCTGATGGATTGATTACAATAAGCTTGAGAGATGTATGTAATTTGTGTCTCTGTGTGACAGTTATTGGCCTGAATGTGAAATGCTGCATCGTACTATGGAAACATTCCTTATAAGTAACATCAGTAACGGTCGTTTGCTATCCCAATTAATGTATTATTTAGTTGCTTTATATTGTGCTAGATATAGTTATGTGCAATATCATGGAAAAAGTTTCATCCATTTTTTAAACATTTTTTTTTAGCTGGTTATGTGTAACGTCTCCAGTGGTGGAAAGCATGAGCATGAATTCAGTTTGTTATAGTTTCTTGCATTAGCTCTCACATGTCAGTTGATAATACATATGGTAAATAGTGTGCAACATTTGTTCCCTTCTGACTGGTTGCTTCCTAAATTTTCTGGAACGATATTTCTAATTTTCGAAAGTTCGGACCGCTTAGAACTCTGATTTTAATTTGAGACAAATGTCAATATTGCCTGAAGTATGCAAGCAGAGATTGAGATTGTGTTACATTCCGAGTGTTTGAAATGTTCATCTACTGTAGATCATCGTATGGTAACTGAGCTACTCGTATCTCGGCATGAAAATAGCTGAAAGCAGCTCTGATTTGCTTTTCTATGTAATATCTCGCGACGATTACATGGAAGAAACAGATTTTCGTGAAAGTTTCTTGTCAGAAGAATATAGCCTGTAGTCCTGCTAATTAATTCATAGGTCCATCATGATGTGGTAACTGCCTTATACTGTAGGTTTGTTGTCTTGCTATATGTAGCTCTACAGGTCAGTGTAAGTGACTGGGAGGGGGGGGGGGAGGGTGGGAATCAAATCTCTCACTTGTTACAACTCTTAGTAAATATCTAAGTTTTGTTGGGTAGATTAGTGGGTTTGTAGGAACGTTCAGTTTATACACTTGGTGAACAATTGTCGTGCTCCGAATTTATAATTCTCTTGAAAAACTTTGAAACATACTATGGTATCAATTAATTTGAATTTTAAAAATTTCTTGATTAATATTCAGGAGGTGTGTAATTTCTCATTTCTTATGTTGGTATTATAGCGTGGAAATTTACAACCAATGAATTTCTCGGTATCAGCGACCTGAAATCATTTTTTGGAAATATTTATATCCTGTTATTATTTTATGCTCCGAAAAGTAAGGTTTGTTTCCTTTTCTTACACTCTTAATTCCCTAGAATTACAATACAGCTCAAATTCTGAGAACTGAAATCCTCATTTATATATAACTAAAGGAGGTGGTGTGGTCGTAGATAAACTTTCATTATCACAGATAATCATCTTATATATTGTAAAACTCCCCTTTATATTCTAGAGTTTAGGGCCCCCCATGAAATTCAAAATAACCGCAACTTTTCCTCTGCATGAAATATAAGGTTTTCATGAATATTATTAATATTAATATTTCGATCCATTTAGTTTAGTAGATGACCGACCGTTGTGGGCCGGGCAAGCAGTTTGCACCGATGTTTAAATTGTAACTTGCATAATTTCTGTAATCTGTAATAAGTTTTGTAGAAGGAGATGTCACACTTCACTGAGACACAGTAGCTTTTCATGTACATTTGGAAGAATGGGTAGGAATTTCCTGTAATGATCACCAATTTTTGTACTCTATATAAAATTGATTGGTACACCACCAGGAGGGGTGAACTAACAATTTGTTATACTGTTATCTGACCTTATCCTGCTGAAATTTGCTACTTTTTAAGTTTCAAGAATTTACACGCACCTGAAGCTGACTTGTTTTGTACCAAATGTGTGAACTGATGGACAAACAAGTATGATGCCATAGAAACACACTGACAAATTTATATTTATGGTTTTCTCCAAAAATTAAATTACAGCCAATTTTCTACTTCAGGATAGGAACACATCTCAATATGAATATATTACAGTCATTGGTACATATAAATGCACATCACATTAGGTATAAAATTGGAAAGATTAAAACAATTAATTAGGGCCAAAATCAAGCAAGAGAAGACATTTTACAGTCAGTGGTTTACAATGAGTTTATACCTGTTTGCTTTAAGTTCACCTGTGGTACAAATTGTAACAGTTTCAATGATCAATATCTCGAAAACGGGATTAAGGAATGGCAGACAATTTTGTCAGGATGCTTAAAATACTGTACCTACGTTCCCTTTTCATAATTCAACAACAAAGTTTTCCATAGAGTATATATCCATTTAAAAGAAATTATATCAACTTGTAACAATAGAAAATTTACTTAGACAGCCGGGCAGACTAGACAGTAATTTCCACTGTTAAAACAAAAGGAGATAAAAATTGTATGATATATCTTTTGACCAAAACACAAGGCGACACTGGTAATGTCAGAACAGTTTGTATAATAATCAGAGGGTACATTTGTACTGGACAGTGTCATGTTACTATGTTTATTTTCTGGAGGCTGGGAATCATCAGCAGGATGACACTGAAGATCATAGTAGTACAAAATAATGCAACATTGTCATGAGGTCGACTATAAAACTATATAGTTTAAAATGGCTATTTGTCAGTTTTAGGACCATGTTGAGCCTCCATGCCATATCTGGGACAATTATTGCAATATTAAATAAATCCAGTGGCATGCACAAAGAGGTGCAGGGTGTAGGGAGAGGCTACCCCTCCCCCTCATATAGTCAGTCGGGGGAATTGGTTCCCTCTGGGCTTAGAGCTTTTTACATTGATCTACATTATAGTATACATGCCTCAGAATGCACCTGCCTAAACTCAGTCAAAAGAATTTTCAATTAATTATTATTTATTAGCACTATCTTAAGTTTATGGCTTCTGATAAAGGATGATTTTATTGATCGTATAATATGTCAGTGTGCTTCTTCTATAGTCGAGGATTCCGATCACCCTCTCTTTGATTTTTACATGAAACCACGTCGATTTTACACGATCCCACGTATGCGGACAGAACGGTTTAGGCGATCATTTTTACCTGAGAAGTATTAAGACTTTGAATTGTATGATACATAGATAACTTTTTTTTTAACCTATTTTTGAGATGCTGTAGTCCATTTGATTATATTGTCATTTTATGATGAATATCAATAAATTTTACTTTACTTTACTACTACTTAACTTAAATTAACTTATGCTTTGAGAGTGCACCATTTGACATGTAGATATTTAATTTTCTTCTGGGGAGAATCACCACCCCCCCCCCACCCCTGCTATAGTTATGTATAGAACATTATGGAATGCTTGTCGGACAAGTACAATATAAATGCAAAAGAGAATGTTGTTAATGCTTTAAATTCCAAGAGTGTACATGTTTCATTGCACCTGAAAAAGGACCAGGAGGTTGAAAATCTGTAAATTATTTAATATTTTACCCAGTATTTTTACATATTATTTTTTTTCAATTTTATTTTACACAATATTTTACACAGTCGGAATATTTGGCATAACCAATATTCTATTTTGTAGTTCCATATATGTAAAAAACAAGTGCACGCTTCACTTCTATATAACTATACAAGTTATATTGAGTCTGGGTTCTTTTTTTCCTTTTTCTTTTTCATTTTGGTCAAGTGGTAAAATGACTTTTGTAAATCAATCTGTCGTAAATTGATTTTGATTACAGACTTGACCATCTGGTTACCATGGCGATGTATTTTTGCAATAGGTTACTGCTGCTACTTGATAAGGTTATGAAAATAGTCACATCTGTTGATTCATGTTGGCTGAGGGGAGCGGGAGTCAGGTAAAATCTGAAGAAGTAAACAGGTTGAGAGACTGCAGTCGTTAGGAGTAGTGTAAAAGCCTAAGGGGAATGCGTTCTTTCATCTCTGCTGATGCCATCACACGTTCTTAATGCTCTTTAGGAATTTGAAAAGGCGGACATGTCTTCCCAATATTGATCCCCTAGCACATCCAAAAAATTTAGGTCTTTCTTTTACAAGGCTTCTAAAATCTCAAGTTGAGGAACCAGGTTTTCTGAAGTGGTTCTTGTCATGCACGCCCTAAGGGTGCACTGTGTGTCCTTATGTAAGCGGAGAAGAATGAAAGAAATTAGAAAGGAAGAAAGGCATTATGGGTAGGCAAAGTAACCCATAGAACAGTATCTCGATCCACGGTTTTGATGAAACTGGTTTAACGCAGGAGAATTGAAAAGGGAATCAAAAACCGACATAGTAAATGAGATTGGTCTGGACTCGTGCAAGCCATCCCGGGCATTTTCTCCAAAGAGAATAAAGTTGCGAGTACAATGGAATTTAATATCTAGATTCATGCTGATTAAAATCTACCCGGGCGCTGTTAGGGATGAATTTTAATTGATATTGTGGAGGCATTTTCATTTTGTTGATAAGCCAAAGGCAACAAAAGTGGAAAATTGTCCTGATTGAACATCTCTACAGATTCTGATTTTGTTGTAAGTGACTGTTAGCAGCTGTATGATATTCAAACTCGTCTCACATGTCTTAAAAACTTTTCAATTGAATCAAGTTTGGGATGAAGAAATACAGCACTAGAACATTTTCTTGTATATCAAAATGCTCTAGTGCTGTATGGTGGTGTAAACTGTACGGTATAACTTCACCATATCTAAGAGAACAAATATTGGATAATCGTTATATAATGACAGCCGATCTCATCAAACTTTGCATTTTGGTTTTCTGTGTATTGTTTAATCCGGGCATCCTTGATCATATTTCCATCAGATTTCATCAGTATCACATTTGTAAAGGCCTCGAGTCGAACTGCACTTAACAAGGAAATCTTTTTCCTTACATCGAGCATGTGTGAAGTTTCACTGTTTCATTCCGGTAGATATAGGTAAAATAATATTTGTTCTTCAACATTCACAAATTTCTTGTGTCATTGTAACAAATTTTAACGGGTTTCATTAGGTTGCCTAGATTAAAATTGCTTTTCCAAACAGGTTAAAAAATTGACTTTCAAATATGTTAACTACAGAATCTATCAATGCAAGTAACACATAGGTGTTATAACACAATGCACACAGTTAGGGATAATGAAAAGTTACTTTATACCACCAGACCTGATTGAAATACAGATATATTTGGTGGACATAAAACCTATGATTATGTAAAGTTTTTAGCAGTGAAATATTGTAAACTGCTTTAAAGTAACTGAACAAATGGTATAAAGTTACTTTATAGAATCTGTACTGCTCCAGCTACTGTAAATGTCTTCCCCATTTTTCTTGGGTTTTTTTTCAAATATATTTTTGTTTTAATAGTACAGTTACCTTGCATGTATATACTTGGTCCCGTTAGTAGTAACTAATGAGTTAATCACTTTGCATGATTTAATTAACTTCGTCCCCTATAGGCGTAACTAAGGCAGGTCTTCACTGATCATGCAAAGAGGAGGATGAAATCCTCCCCCGTCTTGAACTGGTTTAGAATAAAACCGAACATTTATTCAACAATTCCTGGATCTCATGATATGTGATACTCCTTTAATGTACTACAACTCTATTTGTAAACAATGTCGAAGGCCCACCAATTTCATGATTAAAGTTTACTGTAGATAATTATGTTTCACATTAGAGTTAATAACTTTTTTAAGTTTTCAACTTGAAGCATATAATTGTCATTACATAGTCACATCTAGAAGCCATTGATCATAATTGAACATTAGTAGTACTCCGTTTGGTAACAACAACATCAATGAAGAAAATTCAATATTTGGTATCGCCTAGCAAATTTAGTTCTTGGCAATATGGGCAATTGTTTAAAAAATGCAAAAGTATGGCAGTTTGTAATTTTAAAAGACTACTGACGTCATATATTTGATAGAACATTAGGACTGTTAAGCCTAAGCTCTGCTATCCACAATATTATGCATAAACCATGATTCACGTAAACTATTTCATAATCTGTGTAATAACAAGTATTTATACAACACCTAATTATATTCCGGCCATTTGATTGGTCAATTGCTCGTCGATTGCATGCAATATCCGCTCTATTGCACGCTATGAAATAGAACCGTGCAATATACTTTTTGGATAGCACTTTTTTCAATGGTAAGAGAACAATCTGTTGCATGAGTGCATTTTACATCCAAATATATCCAAATTTGAAGGTGTTGTATAAAACAAATAATGAATGGTTTCCATTCGTGCAATAGTGCAAATATTTCATTCGTTGAAAGATGTAATTTGTTCCATTCAACTCGGCTGCGCCTCGTTGAATGGAACATTCCATCTTTCAACTCATGAAATATTTGCACTATTGCACTCATAACCATTCATTATTTGTATAATATACAATACAAACCTCACTTGTGAAAAACCATGCAAGTCACCTTCAGTCATCTAGCATTTCTAGGTGTGCAAAGATCCAAAAAGTGTTTTCAACTATGATGCTGCTGAAAGACTTGGAACTGCAAAATGAGTTATTGCAATAATAAGTTTTTAATATAGCGCCAAATACCAAAAGGCCTCTAGGCGCTTTACAAAACCTAAAAAATATAAAAAGACAGAGAAATCAAAGGAATAAAAAGTCTAGAAAACATTGATAGTCGTTTTGTGGCATCACACTTACCAAAAAACAATGCTAAGTTTGATTGCCTGTGGCACAGAAACAGTGATACAGATTGACGTAGAAATGAAAATGTCATTATTTTCTCTTACAATATGATGCTGCAGAAGGACTTTTGACTACACAATGAGTTACTGAGATTGTTTTTAAGATTGTTTTGTTTTATTGTTTCAACACGTAGTAATACAAGGTGAACAAGACAATATAACTGCAAATAAGTAAAATATGTGAAAGGAAGTAAACTAAGAAACCCTTGTGGGCTTAATCGAATAGAGTACTCCCATCAAAGAAAAAAGAAAATAGATTAAAATCTGTTTTTATAGCACTCCATAAAGCAGACTTTCAGTGATTGTTTTTGTGAACTCTGTGTGTCATATATTTTGCCTTGATATTTTGCGGCACAGACATCCACAAATATCTGTGTGCATCTCTCTGTGTACCAAATCCAACTGAGCGGTAGAAACTTAGCTCTGCTTAGAAAAGAAAACCATTTGTTCAAAGGGATCAACCACTTCTAATGTTTCTTCTTCAACAGATTTTTGAATGAGGCGCACATTAAATTTCTGATGACAATTTGTGGACTCTCAGAGGCAAGTTGCTTGTGCTGCACGCGGGTGATTAGTCTACTGGTTTACACACTTCTCCTGTCAGTGGGGTCTGCCCATGGTGTCTGCCAAGACCCACTATCAATCACCGAAGGTAAGATGGTCAATTAAGAGGAGAGATCTTATAGACTGCTTATTCCCACGTTCTGTGAGCTCTGTATGAATTTTAACGTGACTGCAGCATTTTTTTTCCCCCCTATCAATATACATTAGTAGTATCTCTTTGTATTTTGCACGCGTATTTTAGAAGAACATTTTTTATACAATTCCAAGTTTAGGTGATCTACCACCATCAGAGTATGAAGTGTGCACACAGAAGAGGAACTTGTAGTACCGATCAAATTATTCTCATGTTATTTCTGTGATTTCAGTGTATTGAATATTGGAGAAGGAGTTGTCATACTTGTAGACCCTGATTGCATGGAGAGAGTATTGTGATCTACTTCCCCCCAAAAAAGGGGGAGTATAGCAGATACTATACTGATCACTGTCTTTGCAAATTGATAATTCATAGCGCGTACTCCCTCACATTGATAAACTGTTCTCATGCTATCAGAGGGTGAGGGTAATGAACTCTGAGAATGTGTTTCACTCCCATAGCAGGACTTAAAACAACATGTTTGATCAATAGTAATCACTGCCTTATGGAGCAGTGTAAAATGAACTGAAATAGTTATAAGACAAAGAAATTGATCTCAATTGTCTTACAGTAGAAGTTTACAACACGATTATATTCCTCTCTCACCAGTCTCCTATACATATGCACTCAGATCTACCATGTAGACAAACTGTAACAATTCTTGCACTGAGTTTCCCCCTCCCCCCAAGGACCCTCTGATGTCACATATACCCTCTTTATTTCAAGTCAGAAGTCCTACTTTGCATTTTTTTCAGTCCATCTAAAACTTCTTGTGTTTTAAATTATCCATGAAGTTTCTGGTATTAGGTATTTGGTGTGGTCCATAAATACCGAAAACCAGTGAGTTTTAAGGTATGATATCTATACCACTATATGTGTGCATACCCTTGGCTAAATCACTGAATGAAACTTGATGTTTGTTATGTGACCAAAACTGAAGGTGTGAACACTGCTAAAGTCAAAACAGCGGGTATCTAGATAGACCATGTGAAACCCAATATCCCACTTCAGAGATTAAAAGTTTCTCAGGTATGACCAAACCTCCTCGGTAATTCCATGAGGTCGTATTTTCCTTCCACAAGAAATTAGTTTTGTGTAATCTGATTCTCCTCAATGACTGGCAACAATTTTTGTTGGCCTGCTGCAGTACTAACTTTTGACAAAACTCTTATCATTTATGCGCTCATATTTGCTGGCCCCCATCCAAAACGAATTAAATGAGAAATAGTAAGTCTCAATATCATACTACCAATTTATGATACAATAGCATACCTTAAGGGTATATTTTTGATATTTTGTGTTTGTAGAATTTTGCACGTTCAAGGTTTAATTATTGATTAAAAGAATTAAAAAGTTTATTTTATCTTCCTTGGGTTTCTAGTTGATGTATGGTTATGACGTAGAGGGTGTTCCATTATTGTTACATAAAGCTAGTGCTTTTACTGTGTATGATGCGATGAAATTCTATGATAAAAGTGGTAAATTACTGTCGTCTGGCTAACAATATGTGAGGTTTCTCTGTGAATGAATTTGTTACAAGTTTAAAACCATGAGAAAAAAACCCCCTCAAATTTGTAGCAAATCTATGTGCAGACCAGATGGAAAAATCTCATATCAACAACAAATGTAATCAATTAATATAGATTAATAAATAATTAATCAACTAATGGCAGTGTCTTTAAAAGCACATTTTATCAAGATTAGTTTTCATTTCAACATTTAAATTTTGTCAAAATTGAGTGCGATCACCATGGAAACATATAACCACCAGGAACTGTCACAAAAGTGTGAACACTGTGCAATTAGATGCTTGCTTAAAAAATGTAATTGTTGTGAGTTCTTATGAAATATTTTGTGACCATTATACAAAAAATAATTTAACCGTTTTGAAGGCTCTAAAGTTTGTCTGGACAATAAAATAATACTGCACGGTTCCTTTTCAAAAACTGCTATTTACATCTAAGTCATGTGTAGCAATTTGAACATTTTGCAATGCAGTTTGCGATTGCGATACTGGATAAAGTTATTCCCAGTTTAATACTGATTGTCTTGCTAATTTTGTGTCATTATAGTCACTGAACTTCAGGAAGGTGATGCTATTATGATTTAGTATTGAGGTAAAAAATACCAGCTAATGGAGTGATCAACAGAGAGATTTAAATGTAAATGCACTAAGCAATCGAAGTGTACATTAGGTCGTAATGTAGTGTGACTGTCAGTTTTCATCGGAAGAATTTTTCTACAACAGATTTCTGCTAGCTAAGCTGCATTATTTTACACGCACACACGCATACATGTATGTGAATGTCTAAGATTGAAGGTTCACAACTAAAGTTAGACTCAAGCAGATTGAGTTAAGATGCAGAGCTTTCATATTATATGAAATATTTTACAGGACTCAAAATAAATTCTGAGGGTGGTACAAGGATACTAGAAGGTTCATTCAATTGTATAAATTTAAATATTTCATGATTTAATAAAGATTCCTTGAACCAACTCGAAATTGAAGGATTCTTTTCCCAACTGAACCAAATGTGTTTCTGTATCATTTTCATTAAAGGGATATTCCGGTGGCCGAATTTCATTGCTTTATTAAGTACAAAAATGCTGGACATTTACTGCGTCTTTACTTCCAAACCACATTCTCATAGTATTTTGTGTAG
>KN883785.1:99269-119527 GCA_000934455.1 Apostichopus parvimensis
TATTACTTTTTCATTTCTGGGGCTTCTATTGGGAGGCTGTGCTAAACAATGAGGATTATCAGTGTGCAACAATCATAACGGTCTGCTTGGGATATATTAAAATTATAGAGAGACTGCTTGAAGCTCTGATGAGTAGTAAAAGTATCAGAATGAGGTGGGGAAGCCGGTTTTTCTTTTTCAGTTCTTCAAGTTTCTTAGTAACTGTTGTGGTGTCACTTTTGTCTTGATCCAATACGATACAAAAACAGATTTTTTTTTTTACTTGAGTTTCAGGTTTATTGTAGACAAAATGTTTGCCTAGAGCTGTTAGTAGATCTTAAGTGCATTCCTTCCAGAAGCAAAGACATGTTGTATGTGCATGTACTGTACTAATGCATCAGTCACCGTTATTAAATATTAAATTCAGCTAAAATGATTTTGAAGTGGCCACTGAGTATTTAGCATGTATTCCGAACTTAAAATGTACTTAGAACAGCAAATGATTGGTGGATGAAAAGGGTTTTCTTTGGTTGTCCCCTTTGCAACTAGGAGAACAAAATGTAAGTCCTAACTCAAATACTGACGGCTGTTAAGTGAGTCTGCACACAATGTAAGTCATAACTTGAATACTGACAGCTGTTAAATAAGTCTGCACACAATGTAAGTCCTAACTTGAATACTGACAGCTGTTAAATAAGTCTGCACACAATGTAAGTCCTAACTTGAATACTGACGGCTGTTAAGTGAGTCTTCCTCTTTAAACACAGTACGCTGCTAACATGGCTGAAGTGTCTTTGTTACAGGAGCTTCCATAATTTAATTCTCTTGATTGGATAACAGAAGATGACAGCAGTCACTCGGTCAATATTGCATTGATTTAAACTAAAATGTTGGTTGGCTCTCAGAGGAAAATACAATTATAAATCGATGGAGGTACGATGGATCAGCTATAGATAGATCTATAAGAGATATATTGTGTGTAAGAATTAGGGAAAGGAAGAAATGGCACAACAATCTATAATTTAATCAGATATTTGGTGCTACTTTCATGAAAAAAGCATTTTAAAAGTCATCGTAGCATTGCTCCACATCTTTTCTATGCAATAACTGTCTGATTACCATATATTTAAATGATGAATTATAGTGTGATTCTATGTTAAAGTAGATACTGTTGTAGTTTATGATTAATTAAGTATGTTTAATATTAAGACGGGTAAAGATGTTTCTACATTTTTTTTGTCCGTTGTTGTTCAGTGATTTGAATTTGAAATACAATATGGTTAAACTGATACATTCTTTATATGATGTGCATATATAAGGAGTTTTTGTATGAACATGAAAGTCCAACTTGATACAAATTCACATGCATGGTCACACCAAAGGTAGATTTATAATATTTGCAAGTTTAAAACTGTTGCTCTCATGGTCTAATCTCTACAAACAAGTCTTCTTTAGATCCAGCTTGTTTCCAGAGACCAGCAAATTCATGAGAAGCAGTTTGATTCTTGCTAGATTCCAAGAGTCACCTGCCTCAGCAATAAAGCCCTACGCATTCATCACTCCTTGCTCTACTTAATAATTATATCATTCTGAAATTAGGAATATGGAAGTTCTTTAAGCAGGCATGACTGTCTGATTACCATATATTTAAATGATGAATTAAGGGTGATTCTATGTTAAAGTAGAGACTGTTGTAGTTTATGGTTATTAAGTATGTTTAATATTATGACGGATAAAGATGTTTCTACATTGTTTTGTCCGTTGTCGTTCGGTGAAGAATTTGAAATACAAGATGGTTAAACTGATATACATTCTTCATATTATGTGCATATAAGGAGTTTTTGTATGAACATGTAAGTCCAACTTAATACAACTTCACATGCATGGTAACACCAAAGGTAGATTTGTAATATTTGCAAGTTTAAAACTGTTGCTCTCATGATCTAATCTCTACAAACAAGTCTTCTTTAGATCCAGCTTGTTTCCAGAGACCAGCAAATTCATGAGAAGCAGTTTGATTCTTGCTAGATTCCAAGAGTCACCTGCCTCAGCAATAAAGCCCTACGCATTCATCACTCCTCGCTCTACTTAATAATTATATCATTCTGAAATTAGGAATATGGAAGTTCTTTAAGCAGGCTTCGTATCTGACTGTGTTTATTCTCGTTTCAACCTTTTCGCAGGACAAGAGTCAAATGTCAAAGTAATTCAACTAGACGACGCTGACCCCGAGAGTCCTCTGCAAGTCATAGAGGGCACCATTCATTCTCCAGGATTTGAATCATCCAGCAGAGGAGCAGATGTGGGACACTATGCCTTTAAGCTTGTGGCGTTGGACCGGGCAGTATGTCTTCAGATTAATTTCACAGATTTCTTATTGGAAGCCTCCTTGCAGAAGTCAGCGGGTGCCGATTGTGGTCCACAAGACTCCCATCTTAAGGTAGCTGGTCCTCATTGCTGGCTATGTGCAAGGGCGTAGGAATCGGGGGGCCAGTGAAAAATATGGGGGGCGGAAGTATGATTCCGCCCCCCCTTTTTCATTTCTCAATAAATGATAACAACATTCGTCATTTTAGCAGAAAACATTTTGGCAGAAAAAAATCTCATTTGGAGCACCAAATTGCATCTAAGGCCAGGTGAAAATGCAAAATTATTTACAAAATGGAGTGGGTGTTGAAGTGTGCTATATTGCACCAAATTGCATCTGAGGCCACCTGGAAATGCAAAAAATTTCCAAAGGGGAGGGGGACACCCCCTCCCCTTAAACCCCTCCACCAGGCCAGCCATCAGTCTTCAGCCCCCCCACTCAAAAGTACCTTCCTATGCTACTGGCTATGTGTGTTGCATGTTATGATGTCTAATTATGAAGGTATATCAATGTCTTGGTTAAGGCGGACAATTCAGTCAGGAGCAATCTCTACCAAAATATGGTCTCTAATTTTGTAATAGAAAATGCCAAAATGAACTCAATGGGTCAGCTGGAGTGTCATCTCCCGATGTGTATGATAATAAGGTTCAAACCTTTCAGCTTCCCCTCACCCTCCCCCCCTACCCCATCCCGGCACATGCATATTTGACACGTTGCTTGACATCATCTACCTAACTGCCAGTCCAAGGCAATTTATACTCATTGCAGGAAACAAATTATCTGGGAATTGTTCATAATGAATGGTTAAGTGTTATTGGCCAGATATACCATCTAGTGTGTTAATTATGCTCACCTTCTTAACTAAATCTGAACATTTCATGAGATTTCAGTTCATTTGTAATTAAAGCAAAGGAAGTTCAAGTTTCCTGTTTTAATGAGGTTAATATGTAATGTATTTATTTCTGGAAATTTCCCTAACATGCCAAATATACAGAAATCCAGGTGATTTTCAAACGTTGCATGTTCCCAATACTCGAAAACAATTTGCCCGGCACAACATGGTGACAAGTGTGCAGGAGGTTTTCTCCTTCCAGTAGGCCAATGTTATATCTCTAATACTTGTCACTAAAGCTCTGTATCTTTAGTACTTTTTTTTATTTTTTGTCAGATTATTGTTTCTTTTAATTTTCAGATAACAAATGGGTTGAACAGTACTTTCTACTGCGGAGTTAACCGCCCCAGACCTCTGCTTTCATCTACCCAGTGCCTTACCCTAGAACTGATTATCACTAGTCCTAACCAGATGGCTCTCCTGAGAGCTGTCTACAAAGTACTGCCAATTAACCAGTGCGGAACAGAAAGCAACAGATTGAGTCCACCACTGTCACTTGGTAAGTGAAATATATGATGTAACCTCACTGATTTAAAGTCATAATAGTTGTCACATGATGAAATGCTAAAGTGGTTTTTGTTGATAAGGCCACAATTCGGATTAACTGAAGACATCTGCAGGCTTATTGGGTATAATTTATGACAAGGAGGGTAATTTCTCTAAATGAAGATTTATAAAATATCCCGTGAGAAGTGGCGACAGTGTTATGAACATGGTTAAACTGCATTAAACTGACAAATTTTCATCATGAAATAATATGTTTTGTAGTAATAACATTTTGTGACATCTTTTGTCTGGTTGTTAAGATAGGTTTATAGAGAGTAGCGTAGAAAAGAATAATATGGGGTTAATTTGAAGGGTTGCCAAGATCGTTTTAGGTGGGAAACTTCACGCAGACGATACAGTATGGTACAGTATGGTGAATGGTTAAGAGCCCACGCAGGTGAAACAAAAACCGTCAGGCAATAATTCAGTAGATGCTTCAGGAATTGGAGATACGAATCGGCGTTCTTTGACAAATTATTTGCCTAGAAAAGATGAGGAACCACCTGTCCATGATGACAAGCAGAACGATCAGCTTTATATTTCACTCTTGTTTTTTTTTGGCCATTGTTAGGCCACCGGAAATAATTATTTTTCTACCATCTGTAGACCATCGCCGATATACAATTATACTACTTGACCCGAGGAAAGATTTAATTACAATGTTTCATCCTCAATAGGTGAAAGATGTCCAGTTTGGTCTATTTATTGATATGAGTTCTGATTCTGTTGGCTGTGTTTGCAATTTAACCTCTTTCGCCATCAAACACACTTGAGCAGAAACCGCAGTAGAATTTATCATGTGGCATAAAATGCCACAAGAGATGTTTATACATTCCTGAGCAAATTCTGTTACTTTTAATTCATAAATTTATAGCAAAAACATCAACGCTAAACCTTAGCCTACCACATATTCATAGAATTATGTAAATAGCCTGCTTTGCATATAAAAGTTAGGGCTCAATGTGTCATGATAGACTCTAATTGTTACTAATTCACAGCTAATTGCACCTTTTTGGATGACTAGAAATAAGGAGACTTCTGTGGTTCATCAGTAACTTGAGTGAATCTGTTGGGGAGTGGGATTATAACAATAAAGCGCAAAGCAGACCATAATTTTACGGGTCCTTTATGACTTTAATATCGTGTATTAGAAGCAATTTAGAAAGATCATCTTTTTCTTTTCCTTTTCCTTTCTCTTTTGTCAACTACCAAAGTTGTCAGCTCACTGTAATTGCCTCTTGAAATTGAACAATAACTTAGCGACCATCTTTGAAACTGTATATACTCTACTACATTCTCCTCATCATCTATACTTTGAATGAAAAGAAATTATCCCATTTCTTGGCTTCTAGTAAACTTTAACTATACCACTGTTCTTAAACTGTAACATCTTCCCAGCAGCACTTTGCATCATCCCAACTATAAACGAAAAGTTTTCTTTTGCCTTTTCACTTTACCCTCTTTGGGCTAATGAGTTGCTAATGGATTCGGAAATTATTTGGCCTGTATTAGTAAATAGTTTTCTTCAGAGTAATTTCTTTCAGTTTGTTAACTGATGATAGCATCAGATGATGGGTTGCAAACACCTCTTAAAGCTGAGCAAACAATGTGTTTTTTACTGCTATTCTGTGCTCTTTTTAAATAGTAACTGCTTTACACAGTGCATGATGTTTACTCACAGAATATTGCGAGGATGTCAAAAAATGAACAGAAATCTTCTGGTAAGGGAATTCATTCATTTTGCTCTCTGTCTATGAAGTAAGCTATAGTGTTTGAAGACTGCAATTTTTACGTTGCGAGAGATTAAAAGTCATTTCATATGGAGCAGAATTCAGCTCTCTACTTCTGTATGGGTATGACGGATATGAGCGTTTTAATTATGTTGAACAGAGGTTGAAACCTAGATTTGTTGTTGTTGTTGTCGGCTGGCAATCACAGTACCAATGGTGCACAGGAAGTGATCATCCTCTTCTTTCTTGTGGGCCACTATTAGCATTTATAGGATTTTAGGATTTTACTAGGTTCTAGTTTGGCCTGTTTTGTTTTTATGTTTTACATTGTTTTGATATTTACTGTAAATTATGTTTATTTGGTTTCTTCCTCTCATGGTTTCATGTCTTTTCCATTTCATATTTGTATTTTACAAGCTATAACTTTTTCCAAAAACAATAATTAGATAACCAGTAAAAGATCTATCTAGATATAATCATAAGCTACTCCTATACTATGTAATTTATTAAAAATCCCAGATATGTAATTGAAGTTATTTTTGCCTGTGCAAGTTTTGAAGCTTTTACTGGACAAGTTCTTCTGGTGTGATTATGGTGTACACTAAAGTATTAAATGCAAAATACAGCATATCATCAGTTTATTTAACACTTACTGATTTCACCAGTTTTATGCCAAAAGTAATTGCCAACTGTGGATATCATTTTCAAACTGGGTAGTCATGCGAAAAGCAAAAAATTTAAGAGAAATGAAATAAACTGAAAATGAAAAAAGTGGTAAATAGAAAAGAAATTAATGTTCTAATGTTATGGAGATCGCAATGGCATACCACATACATAATTAAGCATCCTCGGGTATGTGATGTTTCCATCTATTTAAATGTAATGAAACATGAATAAAAAGTAAGGTTTATTTTACCAAGTACTACCACTGCATTTCTCTGAGTTGTATTGTAGTAGGAATACTCTATAAAATCATTTTAATTGTGAGACCTCCTCTTTAATTGCGAATAATCCCATTTGTTGCTTCAAGCAGACTGGCAAAATTGGTGGCGGTACATGCATATCAAACGTGTCGACAAGTGTAAGGGAATATTAACTTCTACTACTCATTGCCCACGATAAGAAAGATAATTTTGAAAGATTTCAGTAATTTAACCAATTTCTTTTTACTTAAAGTGCAAAATACATTGTCATGCAATAGCGAAATCAGATTGTCCACAGTTTCCTTTACAAAAGTTGCTTCTTTCATTGTTTTAATTTAGTGCTGCTGTAATGAATTTGCATTGTTATGATAATATGAAATACGCTGAGGACATTTAAAAGGCCCCCCCCCCCTCTCCCTTCTCTATATTTCTCTCTGTCTCTCCTACCTCTTGTTTCTATTCGTTTATTTTTTAGCTTGACAACAAGTAAAAATATTTAATTTACAGTACCTTCCACGGCAATCCGCCCTGGGTGTCTTGTCAGAATTATTTCATGCGGTTGCGAGCGCACGCTGCGAATAGAGCCTGTTGTTGACAGGACCACCCTGCCAGCAAACAGTCGACTTAAGCGACCTTCTAGCCTGCCTGTGAGCGGACAGCTTTAATTCCATGATATACATGTTATCCTATTAATTTCAATTGCGAAGTTTATAATTGGCGATTGGAACAATAGTGAGCACAATGCTGCTGGAGTCCTGCAGGTGCATTAGTAAACTGTTGCCAATTAAAACCTTCGCGTCCACTTTGAGAACAATTAGGTTGTTGAAAGAGAGGTTGGAGAGGATGGACAAGAGGCTCCTCCTTATGGAAGGGTGGTTACCTCGATGTCAAAGTGGGCATCACTATCATTCGTGATAGCAGATAGTAAAACGGTCATCTGATCGGGGGACGGACTGCTACTATGGAAGCCACACATTTCCTAAGGAAGTGGGAAAGGTCGTCGGCAAAGATTTGGTTCTAAATCTAATGATGGCCACAAGCAATTTCTTTCGTGGTCATGTTTTAATGGGATTGAGTCGGTGGCAAAATTCCAGTTGAAATGTTTTCAGCCGTTTAAGTCAATTGTGACACAAGCAGAAATTGAATTCCCAGGGTGGTTTTCGCTAGACCTCGAATAGAAACATCTCTTTGATGTTGCAAGCGGCAAGTGCCACAATACAGCAAGTTGAGAGCAGAGGTGAACAGGTTCAAAATGTGAGTTTAAACTGACATTTCAATTCTCGATCAACTTACAATATAAACTCGGCGGGATATTTCAACAATACCATAGAACAGAGGTTGTAAGATGAGTTTTTCCTAATTTGGGGCCTATACTGGCTACCTTTAAAGAAAAATATAGAAACACTTAAAATAAATCAAATATTCCTTTTCTCTTGGACTACAACATATCGAGAATAAAGCTCTGCCTAAAGTGTATGCAGCCATTCCATAGGAGTATCCTGTCACTTTCAGACTATACAACCTGTAAACATTGCACCATACTCATGGAAATTAATGCTGTTAGCCTTAGGTCAGTCTTAAACTTAACTGTGTAATTGCAAACTATTAATTATTTACCATGGTATAGTATTCACTTATAAATACATACAATATGCATGATATCAGCCTACGTGAGGACGACTAATGTTATTTACTTTTCAGTATATTTCGTCGGCAAAGTAAAACGATATCTTTGCACCGGATTTTGGTCACATATCTCTGGGGAGCCCAATTTCCCATCCAATTTGATAAGTGTTTGCTTTCCGGATTCCAGGGTGCTCGGTTTGTATACAGCGGCAGCAGAAGCAGCGTCGACGATAAATCCCCTTAGAGTCCCAGCGGGCCATCGTAGGACAACGAAATGTCTTGTTTGAAATACTCAAGGACCCAGCTACAAGTTGAATCAGAGTGAATTCTTATACTCATTTGAAATTTAAATCCAAGGGAAGTCTCACCCAAGGGAGGGGGAAAGATAATTTACTACGTCAGAATCAATGAAAAATGAAAACTCGGAGGCAAGATTGCCTGCAGTGTGACGCTTTACCAAGGAAATGAATTCAGATTTCTAGAGATTCCAAGTCATCTTTTATGAATTCTGGAAACAGTTACTGCTCGCTGGGTTTTTATATTGCAACAGATATCATTAGTGTGTGATCCAGCAGTGGGGGTTGTCAAAGTCAAGTCTGCCTTGTTGCGAATATGATTATCAGCAGAGGAACACAAACTATAGTGGTTATATAGTTAAGTACCTTGGATATCTCATGACTATTGAAGATATATCACTCTTGGCGACTTGACAAACATTTCTGATTTCAGTGACAATATTATATCCAAGAGACAACATAAAAATTATCACAGGAAAGGGAGGGACAAAGGGTGGGGGAGGTTTTAATATACTGCAGTACAAGCATAGCCACAGGGAATTTAGAGGGAACAGCTGCTCCCAAACTTTGATAGGTTTCCCTACTTGCTAATGTTTGTCTTTATTTGTAACTTTAACCTTTAATAATTGTCAGCCCACTTCACCACTCACTTCAATCCAGTAGATGATAAACTCATATCACAGTAGCGTTATTTAGTTTAGAAGATGGTTGGTTTGTCATTTTACATGTCAAAGTAGATGGTGGTCTTACCATATTTTTTTTTTTCTCAACAAATTACCTACTTCTTGTTTCCTGTTTATTCAACACAGTTCAAAAAACAAAGATTCTGACGTCCGACTTTGATCATCTTGATACTTCCATTCCATCATGGTCCAGAATCTCTGGACTAACCAATGTTGATTATCTCTGGTACATCAAGATAGAGACCGGTTACCTGGTGTTTACTTTAGAAGGTAAGTAAAGTTTAAATTATGATCCAGAATCTCTGGACTAACCAAAGTTGATTATCTCTGGTACATCAAGATAGAGACCGGTTACCTGGTGTTTACTTTAAAAGGTAAGTAAAGTTTAAATTATGATCCAGAATCTCTGGACTAATCAATGTTGATTATCTCTGGTACATCAAGATAGAGACCGGTTACCTGGTGTTTACTTTAGAATGTAAGTAAAGTTTAAATTGTGGTCCAGAATCTCTGGACTAACAAATGTTGATTACCTGTGGTACATCAAGATAGAGACCGGTTACCTCGTGTTTACTTTAGAAGGTAAGTAAAGTTTAAATTACCGCCAGATAAATAATAAAGTTAAATCAAAATATGAAAATATTTCTCCTGTACAAATCTTGCAATCTGAATCAAATGTTGCAGCAAATAATTAACATTTTCTTTTGCTGCTTATATCCGAGCTTGCAAACAGTAAAATGTTGGTATATATTAATCTTCTTTTTGGTCAGGTGACTGCTTGAGAGATGACTGGTGAAGTTTATTTAATAAAGCCATTGAATCATCATGTTGTACCAACAGAAATAATGCTACTGTTTGTTCAATGTGAGTGATATGCTGAATACCACACAAAGGTGGTACACTGTAGGCCATATCAAGTTGAACACATTGGATGAAAAGAGGGTATGTGTCAGTCATACTGACAACATTAATTTTGAGTCAGAGGTTTATTTTGTAATATAATAGGTTTGTACGAATTGGAGTTAGGGATCATATAAATCCTCAATTGCATTGCCCAAAAAACAAATTTTTCACATCACACAAATTTTTTCACTGACGGTGATAAGAGTATTGGCAGGTTTTTTTTTATATTTTTGTTGTTGTTAAGTTTACTTCTTATTTTCTAAAGTATCGTGAACCAACACAGAAATCTTATTACTGGCCTTGAAGGCTTGAAGAGTTATTCTTTTTCCAAGATTAATAAACATCATACATACTTTATTTCCAATTACAAGTTTCTGTAGATGTACAAACTTTTGAATATTAAACACCTGGGGCATTTTAATTTTAAAGATTTCATATTTTTTATGCAGTATTTAATAATAGAAGACGAGAGAACTTGCTCGTTCTTATGTTTACTTCTTCATGCCTATTATGATCGTAATTCTAACCTTAATGAGTATTCCATTATACATTCAGGAAAATATTTCTTTACACATTACAAGTTTCTTTGGGGAGTAGACATTTAATCTCTTGCTTGTGGCATATGTCTATGATGTATATGCAATTTTTTTTAGAAGATTCATGTCGTTAAGTAACATACTGATCAAATACTAAGAAAGAAAGAATAAAAAGATGTAACCCTGAAGATTCCTGATTAACTGTGAAATGTTAATTAACATAATTAAGTTCTGAACAGCATCTTACAGTGAAATCGCTAGAGAAAACAAGATATAGGACAACTTTAATGTGTTCATAATTTTATCAAGACAAAACAACGATAAAGTAAATGGAAAGACCTCAAAAGTGATGCGATTCCTAGTCCGAGTTATATCTAGCTGCCTGCAGCTGATTGCGAAGGTGAAAAATGTTGGTATCTGATTCATCTATGGGAGATCTTGTTCACATGGCAACAGCAATAAAATTCCCATGAAACGTCCATGCTCGAAATTTCCTGTACATTCCATGCTCAATTGGTGAAATGAAGAGCCTTTTGACGACAGCTATGACTCGGCGAGGGGAGAAGAGGTTACTAAAGATCGTTGACTCTATTTTTCAGAGGAAGTTTAATAACCCTGCACCCTCCTCCCCTGTTGTAACATCTGATGGCACTAGTGCCGATCTCTGAATGGATGATTATTTGTCAAATTGAAAGTCAAGTGGTTGTAAATTCATGATTACAAATCTATTTTTCTTAGAGGCATTTATAACCTGCTCTGCTGAGAAAACAGGATTTGGTCGTTTTACATTTACAGATAATAAAAGGTGCTTATAGTCTGGACACCACACTTGATGTCCATGATTATCATTTGATGATCGTCAAATACATTATGCGGAAACTATACTCTCTGTGTCCTTGAAGGTCTGCTATATAGACCCCAACTATAGCACGCTATCATGGAAAAGTTTCTTGAGATTACGTAAACGACCAGCCTTGGTCGTAAAATGACCTCTTTCTACCAATTAGTCTGCAACGCCTGCCACATATTTTGCTGGCATGAGGGTCTTTGTGTGAATGCTGTATGATAAACTACACTGTAGACATGAACATATTTCCACACAGTGTTTACACAAAGAGCCTTAAGCTATGCAGGCTAATTGTAAAGCCTGATGTCGATTTACGACCCTAGCAGGTCGGTTACGTAAGCACAAAACTTTCCTAGCTATAGCGTGCTATAATTGGAGCCAATAACGCATATCTTTAATGCTTCTTTACTTCTGTTCTGTGAAGGTGTAGCCATTTTGTTACATCTCGCGAAATGCAGCATCCCCAATTATTCATCAAAATGGGATGATTGCTTTATTTTTTTTTCTAACTAAATATGAAAGACATTTTTTTGTAAAAGAAAAATATTACCTTTACTCTCCTTATAGTCATAGACTACATTTCTCATAGGCTTGTTTAAAATAGTAATTGTTTGATAGACAAAAAAAAGTAAAATAAAGTAAGGCGGCTGTAAGCAGTGGCTTCATAATGGACTAGATAACTAACCCGTAGAAGTATGAAAGTTAAAAGGTCATGTGTTCGCCGGTAATGGAGCAACAGAGAAATGATAGGGTTAGTTAGTTAGTTATCAACTGCATGGCTTCATGGTACCTCTCATATAGTTGAACAAATCAAATATAATTGCTTTTCAGGGTGTCTTAAATTAGTTAAAATAAATTTACGTCACCTGAAATCGAGAAAATTGTCTAAGGAATATCCAGATTGTCTGTCCTGGCACGTCATGCTCTGATAGCCTACATAACATCCTGTTTTCTTTTATATATTTCATTTTTATTCAGATTTTTGAAATTCATATCACAATTATGCTACTTTCATCTTCATCTAAGCACCCGTTGGCCTCATGTCTCGGTATTGATTTACAGCATAGAAATCTGCAGCTGCCGCGAGCATAAACCCCAACCAGATAAAAAATGCATCATATGCCTCTAGATTCTCTGCCCCTGTTGGAAATGTTCAAATGGGATTTTGGGTAATATTGATAAAGTGTTCTCCAATAATTACACCCTCATTTTTTGCCTAGTATTGCCCTGAAACAATATTGCAGCCATCTGATAGCGATAAGATCTTGCAGGAGCCCGTTGTTTTGAAAGAAATCAACTCCTGTTTTTCACTCTGCGTGGTGTCGTGGAGAGTTTGCAAACATGGCTTTTTTTCCGGGTTGTTTTTCTTTGTTTTTTTTTGCCGAGTCCTTGGGGGCTCCAATTTGTCATCCAGTCAATTACAGGATGCTAACACTTGTCGACAAGCCGAGTTAAGGAGGCTCGGAGCACATGCAGCTTGGATGTGAGCATATTGTGAATACTATTTTAGTCATATGGGAACAAAATAAGCATTACATTTTGTCATACTAGCGATAGCCTATCACACCGATACTTCCTGCATTTATCCTTCTACTCAGACTTTGAAATCGGCGGCGACGAAACATTTGAAGTGAGGGACGGCTGGACATCTTCCTCCCCTCTCATCTTCACATCCGCTTCCAAATCGAACATCGTCGAATCTCTGACGTCGAGTGGGACGTTTGTACGAGTCAGATGGTTTGGCAGGAGTCACAATACTAGCAAAATCCAGATGTACTACTCCAGCATTCAACGATTAGGTTAGTGTTCATTCTTTCTTTTCATATTGTCTTTTTTCCCCCTTCAGTTGCATGTGGTACCATGCTAACTGCTCATTAAAGGAGCTTTCTTCTGTATCATGGGAGGAATTAATTGTGAAGTTGAAATGTTATCAACAATGTTGCAGGTTTTGTACCCACAACAAGATACTTTGATTTCATTGTGTAGGTATACTCGTTTGACTCGTTCGACAAACACTGAAAAATTGG
Organism: Apostichopus parvimensis; assembly: GCA_000934455.1. Classification (NCBI taxonomy): domain Eukaryota; kingdom Metazoa; phylum Echinodermata; class Holothuroidea; order Aspidochirotida; family Stichopodidae; genus Apostichopus; species Apostichopus parvimensis. The sequence goes on from KN883785.1 coordinate 112,626, forward strand.
GTGGAAAATTGAAAAGTTTTTACTTCATTCCATTAAAATCCCCCAATTATTCAAACAAACTGCATGAATATTCTTAATTTTTTCTGGACCAGTAATACTTTAGTAACAATTATGTCACAATTTATCAGTTTATTTTAAGGATATTATTTCCTTTAAATTACATTACTTGGTTATCATTGAAGAGTGTAGCAAGTATGTAGATTCTTTAATACCTGAGTTGGTATAAAGTTATCCATTGGATAAAAAATACTTCCAGCAGAATCATTGCTCACAGATCTGTTTGGTGCCGCCCATAAGATGATCTAAACAGTTGATCATGCTTTGTGTTTATTGGTGGTAATCTTTGCAAATTCTTGTTGTTAGCATTAAATTTTCTTTTTGTGGTGAAAAGTTGGCCGTTTCCTGTAGGTACACATGTTATCAATCATTTTTCTATTTGTTTGATCAAATCATCAACTGGATATATAACGGTTGCATTCATTTTATTTCTTTACTATTTTTGATGGGGGAAGGGGAGGGCGGTAGAAGTTGAAGAGGATAATGGGGGAAAAAAGAAAAGAAATGTTTACTGTGCAGATCTCATAGCTATGATGTTTTCAAACGTAAATATGAATGCTCCACTACGTGATATATGTCAAAACTGGATTGTTGCATTTGAATGGTGCCAATCACGCTGGATGATATTAGTTTCATATCTGAAATCACTGAGTTATTACTACAACAAGTTGTATGAGTGTAGTATTCATATTACAGTAAATATGTCAGTTATTAGTGTCTAGCTGTAGTGGATGGAACTCTGACAGCTACATACCCCACATCAGTGATAATTGTATGGTGAAGTATCGGTGTTAACCTCAAAGCTAATCACCTATCATTGTCAACATTTCAATCTAATCTAATAGCTATGCAAACATCAGTGTTAACTTCAATGGTGAAGTATTGGTGTCAACATCAGACATATTTATTTATAACATCAACCTCGAAGTTATACATGTCAGTGTGTACTTTATAACTGCAGCAGTTGTCACCCTTATAGCTATAAAGCATTAGTGATAATAATTTCATGTGTGAAGTGTTGGTGTCATTCATGTTGTCAGTGTTTACTTTACAACTGCTGTTGGCCTCAATTTCACAGCTATACAACATCAGCGATAATCATTTGGTGCAGACTTGGTGTCGACTGCAAACATTTACGTAGTCAGTTTCTCTTTATAGCTGCAGTTTGGTGTAAGCTATACAGTACCAGTGATAATCATATGGTGAAGTATTGGTGTCAACTGCAAACATTTACATCGTCAGTTTCTCGTTTATAGCTGCAGTTGGTGTAAACAATACAGCACCAGCGATAATCATATGGTGTGAAGTATTGGTGTAAGCCTCAAAGCTATGCAGTCTTGTAGCGAAGCAACTTAAACAATAGTGACTGAGATATGGACCAGTGTCACGCTCAAGTATATATACATGATTGTCAGAATCTCCTTGAATTGTAGCTGCAGTTGGTTTAAATCCTATAGCTATAAATCATTGTGTCTTTCATTGCTGTAGAGTAGACCTGTGTCAATTTCCAATCAGCAGGGAGTGTATGTATTATTATTTGAACATTTCTTAGCTGCAGTGTTAGTGTCAATTAAGCTATATCAGCATATTTTATGGGCACATGATGCAGCAGAAAGCAATATATGTCCTTTTGCCAATCCTGCATATACCTCTGCATACTATACAATCTTCATAGTTAATTACACATTGCTTAATTGCTCAGCAGGTGGCCATATCCTGAGAGGTTTGATCCATCTAACCTTGCAATATGATACAATAAGGAAATCTCCAAGCTTTGCACTGGTTGTTAATTTCATTGCTGTGTCCAAGGACAGTGTCAATAACACAATATTATTAGTTTTAGAAATATCATTGTGTGCAATGCTGTAACTACGGAACTCAGATATTTTAACTGACAATTGAGAAAGCTATCGCAAAGGATTAATCAAACAGGCTTTCTTAAGGCGTGTTTTTTTTTTTTATTGATTTTTTTTTTATTGATTTTTTTTTTTACTATTTCTCCATATTTCATGCTTTCCACTTCTGCGACTGGTTTACTTCCAACTAGAATGTGAAAGGTTATCATCATTTCATCTCAAATTTCAAGTGTTTAACAGCAATTACTACAAATTTTACTAGCTTTCAATGGGTTATAATAGTAGACAGACAACATTAGTCACTGCTTTCAACACATATGAGAATTACCCACTTAAATTGGCTAGTTCTAATGTGAATAGGAATGCTGCCTTTTCCTAGCAGACACATTTGAAGATGTTCGGCAACTCAAGTCCATTAACTTTGCATCTTGCCTCAATTAACAAAGAGCAGAGGCAAGGCAAATGTTAGTTTTTTTTCTCTTTTTATTTCCCTCGGATGATGACTTAGATTTTAAAGTGCTTATATGAAAATAGACCATGTTGAACTTTCTCAAATTGGTTTTCACTTTGTACTGAATAATCAATGATAAATGTATATCATCCGATCAGTACACGTTTCCAAGCCACCAATACAAGAGGGTTTTTTTTTATAAACTTTTTAATATAAATCATATCTTAATGAAAGTATAATCTATAATGAGCTTAACAGCATTTGAAAAGAAAGAAAATGAAATGTATTACCCCCTTTTTCTCTCTGTTTCAATATCTTGATGGAGAGGTATTCCCAAAAGGCCCCATTCTTTTGCTCGGGAAGTAGTCTTGTCCTCGAAGTGTGCTGGGTTGAATTTCTTATGCGTCACGCTGCTAACAAATTGATAGAAGGATCAGGTTGTCACTTGTTGTTTGCAATCGGAGTGCTCGAAGATCGTTATTTCAGAAATTAAAAACTCTGCGATAAAAGCAAGCGAGAGGATCGAATGCGAGTACGTGAGACGTCCAACCAGATATTACCGGAATAGTCGGACTCGAGAAGAGTGTTGCTATTCCCGGATAGGGACGGATTGATGACATCCGTGAACTTGCACGATGGGTATGACTTCCTCTACTTGGAAGAAGTACTCTGGAGTAACGAACAGAGTCGTCAGAGAAGATTTATCTAGTAAGTTCCTGGAATGTTGTTCACCCAGTTCATCTGTAGTTTGGATTTCACGGCAAGCATATTGCGCAGTTTAATGGCCTGTAGTAGGACGGTATAGGGCGAGAAACTATTCAGACTGAAATTTAAGATTGCTCTTAAGATTCCGGGTAAATCTTGTACTTAATTGTTACAGTATCTAATCTAAACGGTGGTGACCCGTCAATCATTATTTTGGGTTTTATGTCGTTATAGATTTAAGCCCTGATGATGTAAGCATCAAGTTCTCTGATCACTGGGATAAACTCTTTCCACTCTTTTTTTCCTTTTCTTTTCTTGTTTCATGATTCTGTTAGGAATTCAATTGATTGACCATTCTGTCAGAACTTCAACCAGCCATTTACTGACATCCACAGAATATTTTACTTCACTGAGATGTTTAGTGTATATATTTGTGATCCCATCTTGTGGCAAGGTTGCTTGGGGGTGGGTGGGGGTAGACTTTTGAAAATTTTATAGAAAGTTAAGAATGCTAAAATTTAAAGGAGGGGGAGGGGTAGAAGGGGCTGTCTAAGTTTCTCTCTTTTTATTGCTTTGCAAAAGTAAGTAGTTGGCAGTACATGTATATTTGTTTGGTGTAAATATTGTACATTTTCCTGTTTATACCGTAATTTTATCATGCCATATCATATTTACTATGACAGTGGGTGGGTAGAGTCACATTTTGATAAAGCTTATGCAATTAGTTTCAAATTAAAACTCAGCCCGGTCGTAATGGATGTGCTGTGCGTGAGCTAAAAACAGCCTGTTTATCAAACTGCTGGAGAACAAAAAGCCGATAACTGGCCTCAGTACATTTGTGTTTCATGTGAGTTATTTAGGCACAGTACTAATCTATATAATGTTATAAGCAGGCAGAGCAAATTAACTTGATATTAAATGCTGAATACCGTGAAGCAATCTGCAGGGAGGAAGACATGTTTATACTATGTCTTACAACCATAAAAATGGGACACAATTCCCAACCATCATCTTTGGCGTAAAATGACATAGGTCTTTGCAAAGAACAGCTCTCTTCAAACAGCTAAGACAAAATTTTGTTTCATTTTTGGGAGATATCCTAATTGAGAGTTTAGTCTAGAAACTAGTCATGTTGTACATCTGTGATGTCATAGTGCCATGAGGATCTAAACCTGCATTTTCTCTTTCTCATTTTTTGTCATCTCATACTTTCAAAGAGTATGATTTTTTTCTTCTTTCGCTGTATGGGGTTATCTACTAATGATAATTATCTGTATCACATCTAGACCAATAATGATGAGGATGATGATGATGGATTTTGGTTTCCTCGTATTAAGAGCTTCCGCGTCGGTACAAATGATCAAGTCAGCTAGTACATGATCAAGGTGTTAAAGTGTTTAAATGCTCTCAATGGAAACTATCAGCTGTTTATCAGATGTGAAGCTTTCTTTCATGTCTGTATGTTTTAACACTTGTCACTGTGAGTCTGACTGATACTCGATGTACTGTGCAGTGCCATTAGAGCAAAGGATCTGCTAAATATAGTCAAATCAGTTCACACTGCATCTAGTACTAATTAACATATATAACAGCATGCATAGCACTGATCTGGTCTGAAGAAAGTGACACACCTCAGGAAGTCAGGTGGGCCTGTAAATTTAAAAAACATAATATGGGGACATAAAGAGATACAGTGATATTTATATAATATAAAATGACACCAGAATGAAGAACTTATATGGTTTGGCCTTTTTTTTTTTGCTTTCCTGTGAAAATTAGTGCACAAGAAACTTATCTATATTCCCCAGAATTGGGAAATATAAGCCTAACAGAATGCAGCATCACCTGGGCTTTATCCTCCCCCACCCCCCTCCCCTGCCTCCCCTTGGACTCCCACCGAGACATTGAAATACATTCCAAAAGAAAATTAAAATTCCTCTCTGTTACGTATTTCTGTGCTTAAGGTTAAATAGCTACAAGAGAGCTATCCGAAAGCACAATTCCACAGGGGCACACCCTCCCCCCTCCCCCCACCCCCCTGCCAATTTAATTTAATTCTACTTTCTGACAGTGTTTTTGTTCTTTAAGTTGCTAAGAGAGAAGGAGTATACCGTCACTTCGTAAGTATAGAGAGGAAGTTGGTTCTGCATGAAAATTATTGCCAGATACCATATAGAGCTCAATTTTGTGTCTATGTTTGATTCTACTTTTTCTACTTATGTAAATCTTGAAGACAATTATATCTGCAGCACATTATAGAGTATATCAGCTGGCTAAAGCATTTGTTACTGCCATGTGATAAATGTACACATTTACATGCAATATGCCAGTTCTTAGGTAAATGATACCTTTCATATGTTCACTGAACAATCATTCATATCACCTTATAACAGCTCTTTCTCTTTTTCTTTCTGCCCAAGCATTCCACTCCATTGTACATTTCACATCCATTACATCTTTTACTCTCTTCGTTTGGTTTCATTTACACTTGATCTCGTCCTGGGAAATAACTACACCAAGCTCAAATATTAGATTTCAAAAACATGAATTATTTATGAACTTAATAATAAAGATCAGATGAGTCTTATAAAGCTGGTTTTAGTCCCGTGTGAAAGGATTAATTATCAGAAGCTAGTACTCTGCGTGCAGTTAAGACAGAACGAGATAATAAAATACAGACGTTTTATATCTCAAATCCGATTTCAGAGTCTGTTTCTTTTCTAGCCACCAATTGAAGTTCTTAGGCTTTTTTTCCCTTTTGATTTCATTTCTTATGTGTGTTTAATCCCCCGCCTTCAGAAGAATTGTGCGGAAAACTTTAAAGAAATTTGAGTCTCAAATGTACGTTTCAGTTCGATAATACTTTAACCTGAAAAGCAAAGAAAGCGCGCACTTTACTTGAAGGCTTTTGGAAAATTTTTTACCTGAAAGTCTTTGCTAAACCTCTCTGTCCTTTGAATACAAGTTACAAAGCACACAGTAAATCTGAGGATGCTTAACTCTCCTTTGTTTTGAGAAATTCTCCCTTTTTCAAGCAAAAATCTGGTAGCATGGTGAATCAGCTTCACATCCAAAACTTAGATAATACGTAGGCCTAACTATAAACTTGAATGGTCTGTATAGGATTTACAACTGACAGAGATACAATAGAAGCAAGTTGTAAATCTAGCAAATTTAATTTGCAAGTTCAGTTTGGCCAACCTAGCATTATAGATATATAGTAGATTCAAGCTTCCCAGCCTATAGCTTTATCATGAGATCAGGTTCAATTTGGCCATCCTAGCATTGTAGGTCTAGCAGATTCAAGCTTCCCAGCCTAGCTTTATCAGGTTAAATTTGGCCAACCTAGCATAAAACAGTTGTAGGTCTAGCAGATTCAAGCATAATAGGCCTAGCTTTATCAGGTTCAATTTGGCCAACCTAGCATTGTTAGGTCTAGCACATTCAAGCTTCCCAGCCTGTAGCTTTATGAAGCTAGCAGGTTTAAATTGATCAGTAATTGACATTTATAGGTCCAGCAGATCAAAGCTTCAAGATTTATCAGTCTAGCAGATTCAAGTTGGCCAAGCCAGTCTCATAGGTCTAGCTGATTCAAACATGCACAGAGTAGTCTCTTCAATTTTTCAAGACCGAAAAATAACATCTTACCTCCAGTAGTATCATCTTTCCTATTACATGTTTTTATTTTTCTGCCCGCAAAAAGATATTAATAAGATCCTTCATTTTCAGTGAACAATCTGGGTGTTTTGAAGATGTTTATAGCTGGTGGATAACATCGCATTCGACTGTCACTAAAAACAGCCTAGTTAGTTTAAATCAGGAACATGTACAGT